>WEDG01005776.1:0-33695 GCA_017591395.1 Schistocephalus solidus | reverse complement strand
CCCACTGAGAGCCGAACCCCTCGTTTCTGTGTCACGCAGCAGCAGAAACATCGGCGAAACACGTGTCTGGGCTTTTAGCTAGTACCTCTGTCGGAAGTACGGTATAACGTCTTTGCTATATAAATATATATATGCTAATGACAAACAGTACTTTATTATTTGGAAATTTCGGGAAGGTAGAATCATTCTTTTATTATATTTCTTTAGCCAGCTCCTGGATCAACTACTGACGTATAGTAAGTGATTAAGCGTGGTTAGCTACTTTTTTCTGCCAAAATTTAAATTATTGTCAACATTTTGTGTCAACAAAAACACCCGCAGACACACATAAGGTAAGTGACAGGCTCAAACGGTGGCATAGTGCTGGGGAGTTTTAAATATTGAGGTTGACGGTTACAGTGCATATATATATATATATATATATATATATATATATATATATATATATATATATATATATATATATATACCGTACGTCCGACATAGGTACTAGCTAAAAGCCCAGAATTGTGTTTCGCAAATGTTTCTGCTGCTGCGTGACGCAGTAACGAGGGGTTTGGCTTCTCAGTGGGTCCCCCAGCGTTCTCTATGCGGTTTCTGGTATATGGAGTCCAGAAAAAAAATCAAGGAAATAATTTCTGAAATTATTAAGTGCAGGACATGGAGTCAGATGATTCGGACATGACTTTTTAGGTTAAGACCCAACATTTCAATGAACATTTGGGTCGAAGACAATCAACCACTGTGGAATAACCCTGTAATGTCCATTCTACAAACAAGTAGTACAACAAGTAGTATGAATCGTATATGGCACAAATATTATACCGTAAGTCTGACATAGGTACTAGCTAAAAGCCCAGACACGTGTTTCGCCAATGTTTCTGCTGATGCGTGACGCAGCAACGAGGGGTTCGGCTCCTCAGTGGGTCCCCCAGCGTTCTCTATGCGGTTTCTGGTATATGGACTGCAGAGAATAATCAAGAAAATAATTTCTGAAATTATTAAGTGCAGGACATGGAGTCAGATGATTCGGACATGACATTTTAGGTTCAGACCCGAAATTTCAATGAACATTTGGGTCGAAGTCAATCAACTACTGTAAAATAACCCGGTTATGCCCATTCTACAAACAAGTAGTACTACAAGTAGTATGAATCGTATATGGCAAAAATATTATACCGTACTTCCGACATAGGTACTAACCAAAAGCCCAGACACGTGCTTCGCCTATGTTTCTGCTGCTGCATGACGCAGTAATGAGAGGTTTGGCTCCTCAGTGGGTCCCCCAGCGTTCTCTATGCGGTTTCTAGTATATGGACTCCAGAGAATAATCAAGGATATAATTTCTGAAATTCTTAAGTGCATGACATGGAGTCAGATGATTCGGACATGACTTTTTAGGCTCAGACCCGAAATTTCAATGAACATTTGGGTCGAAGGCAATCAACCACTGTGGAATAACCCTCTAATGCCCATTCTACAAACAAGTAGTACTACAAGTAGTATGAATCGTATATGGCACAAATATTATACCGTACGTCTGACATAGGTACTAGCTAAAAGCCCAGACACGTGTTTCGCCGATTTGACTGCTGCCGCGTGACGTAGCTACGATGGGTTTGGCTCCTCAGCTGGTCCCCCAGCGTTCTGTATGCGTTTTCTGGTATATGGACTCCAGAAAATAATCAAGGAAAAAATTTCTGAAAATATTAAGTGCAGGACATGGAGTCAGATGATTGGGACATGAATTTTTTTGTTCAGACGCGAAATTTCAATGAACATTTGGATCGAAGACAATCAACCACTGTGGAATAACCCTGTAATGCCCATTCTACAAACGAGTAGTACTAAAAGTAGTATGAATCGTATATGGCACAAATATTATACCGTACGTCCGACATAGGTACTAGCTTAAAGCCCAAATACGTGTTTCGCCTGTGTTTCTGCTGCTGCGTGACGCAGCAACGAGGGGTTTGTCTCCTCAGCTGGTCCCCCAGCGTTCTGTATGCGTTTTCTGGTATATGGACTCCAGAAAATAATCAAGGAAAAAATTTCTGAAATTATTACGTGCAGGACATGGAGTCAGATGATTCGGACATGACTTTTTAGGTTCAGACCCGAAAATTCAATGAACATTTGGGTCAAAGACAATCAACTACTGTGAAATAACCCTGTTATGCCCATTCTACAAACAAGTAGTACTACAAGTAGTATGAATCGTATATGGCAAAAATATTATACCGTACTTCCGATATAGGTACTAACTAAAAGCCCAGACACGTGATTCGCCTATGTTTCTGCTGCTGCATGACGCAGTAATGAGAGGTTTGGCTCCTCAGTGGGTCCCCCAGCGTTCTCTATGCGGTTTCTAGTATATGGACTCCAGAGAATAATCAAGGATATAATTTCTGAAATTCTTAAGTGCATGACATGGAGTCAGATGATTCGGACATGACTTTTTAGGTTCAGACCTGAAATTTCAATGAACATTTAGTCGAAGGCAATCAACCACTGTGGAATAACCCGTTAATGCCCATTCTTCAAGTAAGTAGTACTACAATTAGTAGGAATCGTATATTGCACAAATATTATACCGTACGTCTGACATATAGGTACTAGCTAAAAGCCCAGACAGTGTTTCGCCGATGTTATTGCTGCTGCGTGACGTAGCTACGAGGGTTTGCTCTCCTTAGTGGGTCCCCGGCGTTCTCTATGTTGTTTCTAGTATATGGACCCCAGAGAATAATCAAGGAAATAATTTCTGAAAATATTAAGTGCAGGACATGGAGTCAGATGATTCGGACATGACTTTTTTGGTTCAGAACCGAAATTTCAATGAACATTTTGGTCGAAGACAATCAACAACTGTGGAATAACCCTGTAATGCCCATTCTACAAACGAGTAGTACTAAAAGTAGTATGAATCGTATATGGCACAAATATTATACCGTACGTCCGACAAAGGTACTAGCTTTAAGCCCAGACACGTGTTTCGCCGATGTTTTTTCTGCTGCGTGACGCAGCAACGAGGGGTTCGGCTCTCAGTGGGTCCCCAGCGTTCTCTGTGCGGTTTCTGGTATATGGACTCCAGAGAATAATCAAGGAAATAATTTGTGAAATTATTAAGTGCAGGACATGGAGTCAGATGATTCGGACATGACATTTCACGTTCAGACCCGAAATTTCAATGAACATTTGGGTCGAAGACAATCAACCACTGTGGAAAAACCCTGTAATGCCATTTTTACAAACAGGTAGTACTACAAGTAGTATGAATCGTATATGGCACAAATACTATACCGTACGTTCTAATAAGGTACTAGCTAAAAGCCCAGACACGTGTTTCGCCGATGTTACTGCTGCTGCTTGACGTAGCTACGAGGGGTTTGGCTCCTTAGTGGGCCCCCTGGCGTACTTCTATGTTGTTTCTGGTATATGGACACCAGACAATAATCAAGGAAATAATTTCTGAAATTATTAAGTGCAGGAGATGGAGTCAGATTATTCGGACATGACTTTTTAGGTTCAGACCCGAAATTTCAATGAACATTTGGGTCGAAGAGAATCAACCACTGGGGAATAACCCGTAAATGCCCATTCTTCAAGTAAGTAGTACTACAATTAGTAGGAATCGTATATGGCACAAATATTATATCGTTCGTCCGACATAGGTACTAGCTAAAAGCCCAGACACGTGTTTCGCCGATGTTTCTGCTGCTGCGTGACGCAGCAACGAGGGTTCGGCTCCTCGAGGTCCCCAGCGTTCTCTGTGCGGTTTCTAGTATATGGACTCCAGAGAATAATCAAGGATATAATTTCTGAAATTCTTAAGTGCATGACATGGAGTCAGATGATTCGGACATGACTTTTTAGGTTCAGACCCGAAATTTCAATGAACATTTGGGTCGAAGGCAATCAACCACTGTGGAATAACCCGTTAATGCCCATTCTTCAAGTAAGTAGTACTACAATTAGTAGGAATCGTATATTGCACAAATATTATACCGTACGTCTGACATAGGTACTAGCTAAAAGCCCAGACACGTGTTTCGCCGATGTTACTGCTGCTGCGTGACGTAGCTACGAGGGGTTTGCCTCCTTAGTGGGTCCCCCGGCGTTCTCTATGTTGTTTCTAGTATATGGACCCCAGAGAATAATCAAGGAAATAATTTCTGAAAATATTAAGTGCAGGACATGGAGTCAGATGATTCGGACATGACTTTTTTGGTTCAGAACCGAAATTTCAATGAACATTTTGGTCGAAGACAATCAACAACTGTGGAATAACCCTGTAATGCCCATTCTACAAACGAGTAGTACTAAAAGTAGTATGAATCGTATATGGCACAAATATTATACCGTACGTCCGACAAAGGTACTAGCTTTAAGCCCAGACACGTGTTTCGCCGATGTTTTTTCTGCTGCGTGACGCAGCAACGAGGGGTTCGGCTCCTCAGTGGGTCCCCCAGCGTTCTCTGTGCGGTTTCTGGTATATGGACTCCAGAGAATAATCAAGGAAATAATTTGTGAAATTATTAAGTGCAGGACATGGAGTCAGATGATTCGGACATGACATTTTACGTTCAGACCCGAAATTTCAATGAACATTTGGGTCGAAGACAATCAACCACTGTGGAAAAACCCTGTAATGGCCATTTTTACAAACAGGTAGTACTACAAGTAGTATGAATCGTATATGGCACAAATACTATACCGTACGTTCTAATAAGGTACTAGCTAAAAGCCCAGACACGTGTTTCGCCGATGTTACTGCTGCTGCTTGACGTAGCTACGAGGGGTTTGGCTCCTTAGTGGGTCCCCCGGCGTACTCTATGTTGTTTCTGGTATATGGACACCAGACAATAATCAAGGAAATAATTTCTGAAATTATTAAGTGCAGGAGATGGAGTCAGATTATTCGGACATGACTTTTTAGGTTCAGACCCGAAATTTCAATGAACATTTGGGTCGAAGAGAATCAACCACTGGGGAATAACCCGTAAATGCCCATTCTTCAAGTAAGTAGTACTACAATTAGTAGGAATCGTATATGGCACAAATATTATATCGTTCGTCCGACATAGGTACTAGCTAAAAGCCCAGACACGTGTTTCGCCGATGTTTCTGCTGCTGCGTGACGCAGCAACGAGGGGTTCGGCTCCTCAGTGGGTCCCCCAGCGTTCTCTGTGCGGTTTCTAGTATATGGACTCCAGAGAATAATCAAGGATATAATTTCTGAAATTCTTAAGTGCAGGACATGGAGTCAGATGATTCGGACATGACGTTTTAGGTTCAGACCCGAAATTTCAATGAACATTTGGGTCGAAGACAATCAACTACTGTAAAATAACCCTGTTATGCCCATTCTACAAACAAGTAGTACTACAAGTAGTATGAATCGTTTATAGCAAAAATATTATACCGTACTTCCGACAAAGATACTAGCTTAAAGCCCAGACACGTGTTTCGCCGATGTTACTGCTGCTGCGTGACGTAGCTACGAGGGGTTTGCCTCCTTAGTGGGTCCCCCGGCGTTCTCTATGTTGTTTCTAGTATATGGACCCCAGAGAATAATCAAGGAAATAATTTCTGAAAATATTAAGTGCAGGACATGGAGTCAGATGATTCGGACATGACTTTTTTGGTTCAGAACCGAAATTTCAATGAACATTTTGGTCGAAGACAATCAACAACTGTGGAATAACCCTGTAATGCCCATTCTACAAACGAGTAGTACTAAAAGTAGTATGAATCGTATATGGCACAAATATTATACCGTACGTCCGACAAAGGTACTAGCTTTAAGCCCAGACACGTGTTTCGCCGATGTTTTTTCTGCTGCGTGACGCAGCAACGAGGGGTTCGGCTCCTCAGTGGGTCCCCCAGCGTTCTCTATGCAGTTTCTGGTATATGGACTCCAGAGAATAAACAAGGAAATAATTTCTGAAATTATCAAGTGCAGGACATGGCGTCAGATGATTCGGACATGACTTTTTAGGTGCAGACCCGAAATTTCAATAAACATTTGGGTCGAAGACAATTAATCACTGTGGAATAACCCTGTAATGCCCATTCTAAAAACAATTAGTACTACAAGTAGTATGAATCGTATATGGCACTTATATTATACCGTTCGTCCGACGTAGGTACTAGCTAAAAGCCCACACACGTGTTTCGCCGATGTTTCTGCTGCTGCGTGACGCAGCAACGAGGGGTTCGGCTCCTCAGTGCGTCCCCCAGCGTTCTCTTTGCGGTTTCTGGTATATGGACTCCAGAGAATAATCAAGGAAATAAGTTCTGAAATTATCAAGTGCAGGACATGGCGTCAGATAATTCAGACATGACCTTTTAGGTGCAGACCCGAAATTTCAATAAACATTTGGGTCGAAGACAATTAATCACTGTGGAATAACCCTGTAATGCCCATTCTACAAACAATTAGTACTACAAGTAGTATGAATCGTATATGGCACTAATATTATACCGTTCGTCCAACGTAGGTACTAGCTAAAAGCCCAGACACGTGTTTCGCCGATGTTTCTGCTGCTGCGTGACGCAGCAACGAGGGGTTTGGCTCCTCAGTGGGTCCCCAAGCGTTCTTTTTGCGGTTTCTGTTATATGGACTCCAGAGAATAATCAAGGAAATAATTTGTGAAATTATTAAGTGCAGGACATGACGTCAGATGATTCGGACATGAAATTTTAGGTTCAGACCCGAACTTTCAATGAACATTTGGGTCGAAGACAATCAACCACTGTGGAAAAACTCTATAATGCCCATTCTACAAACAAGTAGTACTACAAGTAGTATGAATCGTATATGGCACAAATATTATACCGTACGTCCTAATAAGGTACTAGCTAAAAGCCCAGACACGTGTTTCGCCGATATTTTTGCTTCTGCGTGACGCAGCAATGAGGGGCTCGGCTCCTCAGTGGGTCCCTCAGCGTTCTCTATGCGGTTTCTGGTATATGGACTCCAGAGAAAAATCAAGGAAATAATTTCTGAAATTATTAAGTGCAGGACATGGAGTCAGATGATTCGGACATGACTTTTTAGGTTCAGACCCGAAATTTCAATGAAAATTTGGGTCGAAGACAATCAACAACTGCGGAATAACCCTGTAATGCCCATTCTACAAACAAGAAGTACTACAAGTAGAATGAATCGTATATGGCACAAACAGTATACCGTACGTCCGACATAGGTACTAGCTAAAAGCCCAGACACGTGTTTCGCCGATGTTTCTGCTGCTGCGTGACGCAGCAACGAGGGGTTCGGCTCCTCAGTGGGTCCCCCAGCGTTCTCTATGCAGTTTCTGGTATATGGACTCCAGAGAATAAACAAGGAAATAATTTCTGAAATTATCAAGTGCAGGACATGGCGTCAGATGATTCGGACATGACTTTTTAGGTGCAGACCCGAAATTTCAATAAACATTTGGGTCGAAGACAATTAATCACTGTGGAATAACCCTGTAATGCCCATTCTACAAACAATTAGTACTACAAGTAGTATGAATCGTATATGGCACTAATATTATACCGTTCGTCCAACGTAGGTACTAGCTAAAAGCCCAGACACGTGTTTCGCCGATGTTTTTGCTGCTGCGTGACGCAGCAACGAGGGGTTTGGCTCCTCAGTGGGTCCCTAGCGTTCTCTTTGCGGTTTCTGTTATATGGACTCCAGAGAATAATCAAGGAAATAATTTGTGAAATTAATAAGTTCAGGACATGGAGTCAGATGATTCGGACATGACATTTTAGGTTCAGACCCGAAATTTCAATGAACATTTGGGTCGAAGATAATCAACAACTGTGGAAAAACCCTGTAATGCCCATTCTACAAACAAGTAGTACTACAAGTAGAATGAATCGTATATGGCACAAACAGTATACCGTACGTCCGACATAGGAACTAGCTAAAAGCCCAGACACGTTTTTCGCCGATGTTTCTGCTGCTGCGTGACACAGCAACGTGGCATTCGGCTCCTCAGTGGATCCCCCAGCGTTCTCTACGTGGTTTCTGGTATATGGACTCCAGAGAATAATCAAGGAAATAATTTATGAAATTATTAAGTGCAGGACATGAAGTCAGATGATTCGGACATGACTTTTTAGGTTCAGACCCGAAATTTCAAAGAATATTTGGGTCGAAGATCAATCAACCACTATGGAATAACCCTGTAATGCCCATTTTACAAACAATTAGTACTGCAAGTAGTATGAATCGTATATTGCACAAATATTACACCGTACGTCCAACATAGGTACTAGCTTAAAGCCCAGACACGTGTTTCGCCAATGTTTCTGCTGCTGCGTGACGCAGCAACGAGGGGTTCGGCTCCTCAGTGGGTCCCCCAGCGTTCTCTATGCGGTTTCTGGTTTATGGACTCCAGAGAATAATCAAGGAAATAATTTCTGAAAATATCAAGTGCAGGACATGGAGTCAGATGATTCGGACATGGCTTTTTAGGTGCTGACCCGAAATTTCAATAAACATTTGGGTCGAATACAATTAATCACTGTGGAATAACCCTGTAATGCCCATTCTACAAACAAGTAGTACTATAAGTAGTATGAATCGTATATGGCACAAATATTATACCATACGTCTGTTATTGGTACTAACGAAACCCGTGTTTGGGCTTTTAGCTAGTACCTATGTCGGATGTACGTAGAATAGGCATTACAGGGTTAATCACAGTGGTTGATTGTCTTCGACCCAAATGTTCATTGAAATTTCGGTTTGAACCCTTAAGAGTTATGTCCGAATCATCTGACTCCATGTCACTGATAATTTCAGAAATATTTACTTGATTATTCTCTGTAATCCATATACCGAAAACTGAATAGAGAAGCTGCGGGGACGACTGAGAGCCAGCTCGATGCTGCGTCACGCGGCAGCAGATATCGGCGAAACACGTGTCTGGGCTTTTAGCTAGTACTGTATGTCGGACGTATGGTATATATTTGTTCCATATACGATTCATACTACTAATGAGTACTACTATGTGAGAATAGGCATTACAGGTTAATCACAGTGGTTGATTGTCTTCGACCCAAATGTTCATTGAAATATCGGGTCTGCACTAAAAAAGTCATGTCCATCACTGAACCATGTCCTGCACTAAAAATTTCAGAATTTATTTCCTTGATTATTCTCTGGAGTACATTTACCAGAAACCGTATAGAGGACGCTTGGGGACCCACTGAGTAGCCGAACCCCTCGTTGCTGCGTCACGCAGCAGCAGAAACATCGGCGAAGCACGTGTCTGGGTTTTAGCTAGTACCTATGTCGGACGGACGGTATAATATTTGTGCCATATGCGATTCATACTACTTGTAGTACTACTTGTTTGTAGAATGGGCATTACAGGGTTATTCCACGGTGGTTGATTTTCTTCACGACGAAATGTTCATTGAAATTTTCGGGTCTTAACCTAAAAAGTCATGTCCGAATCATCTGACTCATGTCCAGCACTTAATAATTTCAGAAATTTGTTCCTTTTATATATATATATATATATATATATATATATATATATATATATATATATATGAAACGCTAAACATTTAGCTAAGCCCTTTCTGTTGAATGCCCCAGCACGTTATTTTTACGTCACATTACGGTGTTTCAAACTATTTTATTCAACAAAAGGCTGGATCAAATTATCTTTTTATTATTTTCATTAATCATTTAAAAATCTTTTGTATCACAATGAAATTGCTTACACCATATTTAATTCGAGTCTCTGGAATTGATTTGAAAGAGGAACATAGCTCTACTTCTTCTCACAAATATATTTTTGTGCAAAGACATCAGTTGAAGCCTCAATGCTATGTAAAGAGATTTTTAAATTAAAAAAATCTACCACATTTGTTATTCCACGGTTCACCTGGCACTGGGGAAACTAGGATGATCTTGGCTGTAGCATGGCAGTTTTTCACTCACCGTTACTTTTCCTCTACTATACCAGTTAACATCTATTCATATTTTCACATTTGTCTTCGTTTTATTACATACAATCTCCTCTGGACTTCCTGTTGAATAATTTCTCTTTTTTCCGTAAGATTTTGGTTTTATAAGAGTGTATTTAAACCTCGGGTGCATACCTACATATGCTGATACCAAAAAGCACTTTTATTTAATGCGGACTTTCGGGAAGGTAGAACAATTTCCTTTAGTCCGTATCTGTAGCCGGCTCGCGGATCATCTTCTGACGTATACTAAATAATTAAGCGTGGTTAGCTACTTCTTCGTGCCAAAAATCAAATGCTTGCCAACATTTTGTGTCAACGAACGCTCACCCCTTAAATGACCGGCTTGGAGGGAAGCCTTATACTGTAGGGATAAAGTACAGATTGGAATTGACGGTTTTAGCGCATATTCCTTTTTATCTATTTTTTTCGACCCTGCTTGATCCCATCACGTCGCGCTAAAATTCGTTGCTCGGAAAGCTTACTGATGGCGGAAAAACTCGATGCCACATACATAACACAGATTGTTCCAAGGGAAATCAAAACAAGACATCATTTTCAATGAGTGATTCGGGCATATCTCCAGCATGCCACTTCTGTTTTGCCTGGGCAATATGATGTTATACCTGTCCGGGAGTTCTCATGAACCACAAGTCAACATTTGTCGCTAGAAAATGTTCTCGATTATAACCGTGAGATCTGATTCTTGGTAGATTGTTGTGTCCGCTGATGTCCTAATCATCGCTTAAGGTTCATTTCCTAGATGCTTCTTATCCACTGCATATTTGGTTATTCATCGAATCCCGCGATTTTCAGACATGCTACCAACTGATATAATTTTTTATAAACAATTCCACATTATACAATGCCACAAACGCCCCTACATTTAAGCGAGGCTTTTGTAGAATCCGGGTGATGTTACTGCGGATGTACCTAGCTTTTTAATGACCATAGCTGCCTTTCAAGTGTGCCTCCAGCTTTTCGAAATTTTAAACAATTTTCCGTGTGATTCACTGCTCATGGTGTCAGCAGACTTTTATGACAGCCCATACATGTATTTTGCCTACTGAGTAACGTGTTTCCAATTCAGAGCCGAGTGCTGGATGGCGATTTCTGACAACATAGTTATTAAGTGGCACTTAGAATGACATTTTGATATCAGCGAGCGTTCCGATCAGGCCCAGTGTACTTTCGCAATTTTGTTAGCAGTAACAAAATATAATTACCGTCATATCCATTTAGATTGGGATATAGGGGAGCGATTTCCCTATTATCACCAATTCACAAGGTGTTTAAAAGGTCACTTGCGATTGAGTCGTAAACTGATCCCCGCAGTGTTCATAGCATGTCACCGATTGACTGCCGAGGAAACAAGCTTCTTGGATTTTATCTACTACTGCCAATTCCACTGTCTCATCATATGCGTAAAGGTCTCAGAGATAAGTTACTTAGACATGTATTCATGTGTGCATTTTGAACCCTGTCTGACGGAAAGATTTCATCATCTCGCAGCACCTAAGTGACCTCTCCTCGACTTTGAAAGTATTTCACTGGCTGTGTTCTTAGTAGTAGCTGCCTGAAGAAGAGCAGTTCTATGTGCCATATCCTGAGGGACGTGAGGCCAGAACATACCATAAGTTGGTGTGGCAGACATGAGATTGCGCGGTTGACAGTCGAATGCATATTTGGCGGTTGTCTCTCCGTGGCTGATGGAAGTGGACCTTCAGTCGTTGTCTACATACTTTCGAAGAGACTAATTTTCTCCCAGTTACCGAGTAAATACGGAGAAAATTATATAGTTACAATTAATAAACAAGGATATTTACCAGAGAGCACGCAAGCAACTTTGGGGTACCCTTTAATGAGTCGAAACACTCGCAGCTGTGTCAGAGGCGACACAAGGCCGGTAAATCACGGGTGTTGTCATTTTAGCCAGTAAATGTGCTGACTACTGTTAGGTTTTTAGTTGCGGTTTTGGCAGGATTATTGTTAAATGTCTACCGATAGTACAGTTAATACCTCAGTCCATATAACATGCAATCCAGATCGATTTTACATTTGATATGTTAACCAAGGTTGGTTTCGTTCAGTTCGGCATTCCGCACTCTAGGTAGTCCATTCTAACCCAGAACGATCACTTCTGCATTCGGATGTTTGTTTTTTTTCCAAAGCAAGTAAACTTCGATCCTCCTATATTCACTTTGCCTTTTTAAATTATATCGTATAAGGTGACCCATTTTTACTGTGGTTTAAAAAAGAATACACTTTTAGAGGCTTGCCATTTTCAAGGAATGCAATGATGATTGCTGAATGATTTGCAGATCGAGCTGGGTTTAATGCCCATCGAGTCCCGCGATTTTCAGACATGTTACCAACTGATATAATTTTTTATAACAATTCCACATTATACAATGGCACAAATGCCCCTACATTTAAGCGAGGCTTTTGTAGAAACAGGGTGATGTTTCTGCAGATTTACCTGGCATGTACAAGAGCATAGCTGCCTTTCAAGTGTGCCTCCATTTTTTCGAAATTTTAAACAATTTTCAGTGCGATTCACTCATGGTGTCAGCAGACCTTTATGACAGCCCATACATTTTTTTGCCAACTGAGTAACGTGTTTCCAATTTAGAGCCGGCTGCTGGACGGATATTTCTGATAACATAGTTAATTCGAGGCACGTAGAACGGCATTTTGATATCAGCGATCCTCGCGATCAGGCCGAGAGCACTTTCGCAATTTTTGTTAGCAGTAATCAAAATCAAATTGCCTTCCTATCTATCAAGATTGGAATATCGGTTAAAAAAATAGGGAAACGATATCCCTAATGGATTTGGAATGGATTTAAACCAATAAGGGAGGGTAATAATCAGATAAGGAGTGTACGTGTGAGTCGAGCAGCCGAATAATTTGTTATTTGTTGGAGCCATAGAACACATGCAGGTGTCCATGGTTAATAAGAGTACACGCTACAGCTCGAGGGAGTGTAAAAACCAATGGTTAGTACCTATAGTGCTAGGAATAGGAAAATCTATGTTTGAAGTCAATAGGTACGTTTGCTTTGAGGGCCCAAAGCTTGTACTCCGCGCAGACAAGAGAAGTGGCTCTTGGTTGTTTCATGTACGAATGCTAGGTGTTTATGTATTATTAGTCTTTGGAATTTAAATTGTGCGAGGTTTATCTCTACAGAGGTCGCGGTCTTCCCCGATGGGAGAGCTTCAGCGCAATTTGTGGTCCATGAGGAAGGATGTTGTTTTTTTTGGATTCTATGCCATTTGACAGGCAATTCCAAATGAAATATACAGTGTAGATCGAGCTAGCAATGTAAGTGACTTCAACGTCACGTTAAATGTTACTAGTTATCTCAATAAGTTTTTTATATTAAGGAGATAAAACGGCAACCCATGGAATAAAGGCGGGCCAGAACAGAAAAATTGTTGGCATTAGTAAATTGCGTTTTGATCTCTTCTATTCAGAGTGGGTTCTGAACCAGACAAGAGTGCGTCTGCAAAAGCCTACTGAATTTCGGCTGAAGAATTCAGTTTTTGAGGGCTGCATATTCAGCACTAGTAGCATCATAGGACTTCGATACCGACATCTATCTCCGACCAGAAGATAGATGCAACCGAGTCGGACCCCAAAAATCATGAAATATGTTCTGAATGTTAAGTTTGCGGAACGCGTGACAGCTGTGCAGCATTTTGATATTCCTGGGTAGCTGCTTTCACATAACAAGTGCATTTGCAGCAAAGAACTGACGATAGCGAGCAAGAAATCAAATAACATCACGCTGGCAGCGGCGCCGTGAGTGGTCGAGCTGCCTCAGAGTAGTAAGGTGGTTAAATTTACGACTGTTTAAACGCTTAAACAGATAGCAAAGCACATTCTGTAATATGCCAAACCACAATGAATGAAGACTTCTTCGCCCCATTTCGTTGTTCGTACGTCACATTACGGTGTTCCAAACTATTTCATTCAACAAGGACTGGATCAAGTTTACTTTTTTCCCATCAATAACGCGTGGGTGGCTAAATATAAACGATCAGTCGTTCAGCCGACCCTTACGTAGTTCATATACAGACAGGTTCTTTTATTGATATTTTTAGCAGTTCGTTGGATAAATTCGGTGGTTCTGCGAGCCTTTTAGACATATAGGGCCCAATGCTCTGAAGTATTGCGATGGTTGGAATATGATACGCGCAGGTCCCAAAAAACTCCGGGCACTTTAGACCTTGACCGTCTACTTTCATTTGAGCCCGGTACTCGTCGCCAACAACCAGGACGGAGCGTTTGTGCCAAGAAATATGCGCTGAAACCGTCAACCTCAATCTGTCCTTCACCAGCATTAGGCCCACCATTTTGGGCCTGTCACTTGTCACATGTGTGTGTGCAAATGAGTGTTTGTTAACGAAAAATGTTGGCAATTATTTACATTTTGGTAGGAAAAAGTAGCTAACCACGCTTAATCACTTAGTATACGTCAGAAGATGATCCAGGAGCAGGCTATAGAAATATAATAAAAGACTTTTTCTACCTTCCCGAAATTCCAAATTAATAAAGTTCTTTTTCGCATCAGCATATGTATATATGCACAAGATGAATTACCAAATATGCAATGGATAAGAAGCATCTAGGAAATGAACCTTGAGCGATGATTAGGACATCAGCGGACACAAAAATCTACCAAGAGTCAGACCTCACGGTTATAATCGAGAACATTTTCTAGCGAAAAATCTGAACGTGTGGTGCATGAGAACTCTAGGACAGGTATAACATCATATTGCTCAGGCAAACAGAAGAGGCATGCTGGAGATATGCCCGAATCACTCGTGAAAATGGTGTCTTGTTTGATTTCCTTTTGGAACAATCTGTGTTTTGTATGTGGGGATCGAGGTTTTCCCGTCATCTGTAAGCTTTCCGAGCAACGAATTTTATCGCAACGTGATGGAATCAAGCGGGTCAAAAATATATAAAAAGGAATATGTATAGCTAAAACCGTCAGCCCAAATCTGTACTCAAAATAATTTTTCTACCTTCCCGAAATTCCCAAATAATAAAAGTGCTTTTTGTCAGCAGCATATATATATATATATGCTCCAAGATGTAATGACACTCTTATAAAGCCAACGATCCCCTATCGGAAAACTAGAGAGTTTGATTAGACGAGAAATCGAGAGGAGATGATCTTTATTAAAAAGAAGAAAAAGGCGAAAATAAGACTAGATGTTAACAGGTAGAGCAGATGAAATTTAACGGTGAGTGTGAAATTGCTATGCTACAGCCAAGATCATCCAAGTTTTCCCAGTGGCAGAGGAACGAGAGGTTTCAACTGACGTCTTCGGTTACATTTGCCAAAAATATATTTGTAAGAAGAGGAAGAGGAATGTTCATCTTTAAAATGAATTCCAGAGTTCGAATTTTTATATTGTGTTAGCAATTTCATTGTGATTCAAAAAGATTTTAAATAATTCACGACAATAATTTTTCAGTCTCAGTCTTTGCTTATAACAAAAATAATAAATTCAAACCAAACAGTTTCCATGTCGTCCGCGCCTCAATTCTGATATACGGACACAAACATAAATTTTTCGCTTTCCTACCTGTCCAAATAAACACCAAACTCTGTTACCTAATACAAATGTTGGAGGTAACTCTTCGGAAAAAAACGAAGTTATTCAATCATCTGATGAGGGAGTGCCAATTTTTAATTTATTTTGCCAGCTCTTGAAAAAGCTTATATGATTAATGGGGCAGATACAACTAGTTACCCAGCCTGTACGTGGAGGAGGTCAAATGCGTTCAAAAACATGATGAAATCTGCCCTTCTGTGAGGGGTTAAATTACATGCGTGACTCAATGTCTGCTAAGCTTGACTTTGAAGCCTTTAGAAATGGGCTAAAACAATGTAGCAGGGGCATAAAGCACCAAATACATTACGCCGTTTTTCGTTAGCTCCCAGTGGGACACATGCTGTATTCTCTGTGTGGATCTGTTCAGTAGGCATTCTTATTAACAAAGGTCTGTAGATGGATGCGAAAAGAGGCAATCCTCTACGCATGAACATAGTGATGAACGCGTTTGAGAGAGCTTTGATTGCGTAATATTTCGTAAGCTTCATGGATCTAATCGTCGAGACTTCGTATCATCAATGCAATATGATTTTTATATAATCTTCAACTTCATCCCCATTAGTGATTTATAATAAGCTAGGTTGGATATCTATGATTCAGTGACTGTATTGCAAAAGTATATAATAGGTTTATTGATTTGGCGCAGCTTGGCGCCGTCAAATCCTTAGAACACAGGAAAAATCTAAAAACAAACTCATCTTTTCATTAAACACTTAAAGCTTTGGTTTTGTTTGTTTTGCTTAAATAGCAGTGTTGAAATGACAGAGTTTGTTTTAGTAAAAAACCTGTTTTCCAAAGGTTTAGAAATATCAAAAATGAAGTAAAAACAGCTATACAGAATGAAGATGAATGTATCAGGAAATAATGTTTAGAGTCAAGACTAGTCTGTAATTGACGTTCGAGGGTATTCATTTGACAGAGGTAGAAACGTCTGCGGTCGATTCGAAGGGATAGGTACTTCAATCAGATGCGAGAGCGCAGTCGATTCCGGTATTAAGGGTCTGCCGAATAATTAGACTTAGTTGACTGATTACTAAAAAGGTGAAAATAGATTAGGAGCAAGAAGAGTTCAACGGTAAGAAACTTTCAATGCAGTCATACAGTCTTCATATTCGTATTATATATCATGGTGTTGATTATGTTTGATCTAGCTGTATGGAAACCGCTAGTACCATTCGTTTCATAAAGCTATATCAAAACCCTAGACGATGCAGCTCATTGCACATTCGAATAACATAGAGCATAAATGATGTTAAAAATGGAAAAACATACTACTAACAGACAGAGATAAAAAAATAATAAGTTTTGCAAGTTAGTTTTAAAGCAAATTGTTTACTAATCATAAAATTATACATAAAAATAAAGACGCTATCCAAAAACATTTTTAAATGTAAAGTTATCATGAATTTTTAAAATAGTTTTAAAGATAAGCTGCTTCTTTAGATAATGGATATATAAATCATTAAATTGAGAGCCCTTATGCCTAGCCAGAAGATAAGTATTTATGAGTCTTGTGGAGTCACTAACCACCACTTTTTAGCTTGCCCATAACCAGAGGGTGTAACACATAACCAGATGATAAGATTCTTAATCTCTGTGTGTGCATTGCAGGTCGTCGTGGGTGGTTTATGAAAGGACATGAAATAACTAATCGTGGGAGATTCTGGCCTGAGTATCCGGTTCAAGTGAATGGCTATCACCGCACGCAAAGTACGTTTGGATTTTCAGCTTGACTTCTAGGTGCAGATAATACAGCTCATCGGGAGAACTCAGGATTGAAGCAGCTATCGCCAACAGTAACTGCCGCGTCAGAGCCCTTTCGGCCCGAATTCTATGTTGAAGAACTGAGTTGAAAAATGCCCTATCTTATTCAAAAATAGATATGTGCTATTATTTAACATATATTGTTTGATTTTTATTTTTAAATTCTCGTATGGTTCGACTATTTCCTAATAGAATTTGGCAGGGCATTCCATATTGTCGCGTATCTTATGGAATAGAAGTTGGATCGTTGGGCCTTTTGAATTTCGGAATTTTTATAATATTTTCGAATTTCTAGTGTCTCGGGGACCGTTTTGATTTGTTAGTAAATTCATTCTGAGAATATCTTGGTCGTGTGTGATTTTGAATAGAAAAGTGGGACCATTTTTGAGTCTTCTGATCCAGACGGGTTGAAGACCATATCTATCGTATAGTTCCATGTATGAGAGCCTTGAGAAAGGCATCACATTTTAGATAAGGATCTGGTAAAGCATCTTTGAATGGCTTCTAGTTTCTTTCGGCCATCTGATGGCATAATGCCAAAAATTGAGCAGTAATCCAAGAGAGGTAAAACGTACATTTTATATAGTCTTGTCTTTAGGGCAGGTGAGGAGAAATTTTTACAAATGAATCCGCATAGTCTAGTGGCTTTTGGTGATATTTTGTTTAACGTGGGAGATAAATCAAGAGTATTTGTATAGCTAAGACTTAAGTCTTTTATTGATGTTGTCTCGGTTATTTCTTGATTATTGAAAAAAATATGGGAGGAAGTTTTTGTGAACCAAATATCAGGAGATGACATTTATTTGGAGAGAATGGCATTTGCCATAGAGTACTCCATTCGCTTAGTTTTTAAGATCATTTTCAATCGTTCTATGCATACTGGCTACTGTATGCTGGTTATATGCATATGCAAGTTTTTAAGTCGTCCGCATATAAAAATGTTTTTAGCTGACGTTGATATAGAGGATAAGTCGATGAATGTATATAAGAAATAGGAGGGGACCTAGGATAGTCCCCTCGAAGTACTCCACTACTAATATGAGATGGTTCTGAGACTACGTTTCGAATTTGTACTACCTGATATCGGTTTTTGAAGGTAAGATTTTAGAAAGTCAAGAAGGGGAGACCCAATCCCATGACTTTTTAGCTTCACTAGAAGCCTTTGATGGGGTATTTTATCGAACGCTTTTTAGGTCAAAGTATATCGTAGCTACCGTGTTTCCGTCATCTCTGTTACTTGAAACGAATTCAAGGAAGGTGAGATGGCAGGACTGACTATGACTTTTTAGGTAAGAAAGCGTGTTGAGAGGAAGGTATGAGGTTAGCGTTTGTTAGATAGCTAAGCATTTGTTTGGAAATTATTTTTCTAGTAATTTTGCTATTACCGCTGTTCGGTGAACACCACGATAGCTTAGTGTATCAGATCGGTTCCCGTTTTTAAAGATTGGTGTAATGCTTTGAGTATTTCCATATTTCTGATACATACTATTCGTTTGGAGTAAGGAGAATAGACTAGACAGGCAAAGTATTGGAGCATATATCATATGCTTCAGCATGCAAAGGTGGGATTTTATCCGTCCCATAAGAGGTGGAATTAGAAAGTTGTCTGGATAGCTTTTTGACGGTTTCTTCGCTCAAAACAGATCCTCATTGAAGGTAAAATGTTGTCATTTCTGTTGGGTGGGAATTATCGGCTCCTCCTCAACTGAATAGTTGGCTGAGAAGTACTTATTGAATAAATTTGCTATTTGGTTATCGTCCGTTATTACTTCTGTCCTGCGTCATCAATCATGAGTTGGGGACCTGGTTTTTCGATTAGTTTTCATTTGCTTCCGAAAAGATCTGGGCTGTTTTTCGGAGGACTCTATTGCCCGGCGTTCCGCTGCTATGTTTTTATTTGCTTCCATTTTTCAACTAGATCATGAATTTCCCTAATTCGTCCGGAGTGTGGATAAATAACTAACTGAGGATCATGAAGTTTTACTAGTCTCTTAGAAAGCGAAGCTTTGGAATTTTTGACTTATATGGGGGATTTCATCTATTAAGGTATCTCGAATTATAAAAAGAGTAGAGTATAAAAGGTTAACAGCTTCCGTCGCGGATGTCGTTAGAAGATATGAACTCCAGTCTAGTGACCTTACATATTTGTTCATATAGTCAATGTCGAGTTTTTTTGGATTTATGTTAATGTAACTAGAATCTGATGTTACATTTATGTTTAGAGGGAGCATTGTTATTATTGCCTTATGATCACTTTCAAAGGTTATACTGTCGTAATGCGTATGTAGGGGCCAGATATCATTTGTGAGAATAATATCTAGTATGTTGTTTCCTCGGGTCGGTTTATTGATTATTTGTGTCCAGTTATGGAAGAAGATGAAAAACAAAGCGTTATTTGAAAAAGAAAGAGGAAGGGAAGACATTTTTTCACAAAGGTTATCGACAGCTTGCATGTACCGTCAGAGGATTAAACATGCGGCGCTCACATAATGCGAGCTCATATTTGAACATACTGATCTAGATGATGAATATACGCGTTGCCAACACAGCGTTTAATAAAAAGTTTGCGTAAATATCCTGCTCTAAAGTCAAACGAAAAAGTACGGTACGGTGGATGAGCTGTCATTAAGGGAACTGACAGTGGATATTAGTGCAGATATGCGGCATGAGTCCTTTTCCACTATAGCTAGTGATATCAATTTACAGACGGTACGTTTGCCCACGGGTAGATGGATGAGCCACCCAAGAAGAGGAATGTTACCTGATCAATGTGTCATGTCACCCGATATCCGTTGGTGAGTTCCAAAGGTTTCCCAAGGAGAAGCGTGATGTACTATGAGAAAAAAATGCAAAAATATGTATATATATATATATATATATATTTATTTATCTGGAAAACCCGAAAATCGATGCAATTGTCTTTTTGAATCATACAAACGTCGTATGGGTGGAAGGGGGTCGCAGAAATGGAGCCACCAACCAGGCTTAAGTCGGCCAAACTATAATAGTAGAGGGAAACAACAGAGTTTGGGGTAACTTGATACATATCTGTTTCGGTCTTATTTGCCTTCATTCAGTCCAGTAAAACCTTGACTGCCGTGACAGGAAACACATCAATATGTGCGCATGTTTGTTTTTCCTGTCACTCTCCAACCCCGCAGTGCACTGCGGCTATTTGTGCATTGAACCCAGCTGCCTTCTTAGACTAGCAGTAGTTTTTATGCGCTCATGATCATCTTTTGTTTTTCGTCTGTCGGTTAAGTGGATGTTGCGGACGCAGTTAAGACTGCACATGCACCTGACCCTTGCAGCTGTTTGGCTTAGGTTAGCTTTTTGATCTTTTTCATTGAGCTACCGAATGGCTTATGGCTGACTATGATCCCTTATGGTCTTAGGAGTAGGGATACTGCCGCATAGACGCCATCAATGTATGGCAGCGCACGCCAGAAATTATGGCATTTCCATTAAGCGTTTTAAGCTGTTGACTGCACTTCATTTGCAACTTACTGCGCACGCTGTAGTTTCTAAACTATATTCTGCTCTAAAACTATAACCTTGCATACACAGGCATTCCAGTATTTCAGAACAACAGCCAGTAAAAGCTTCTGCATACAGGTCTCACGCAGTATTCCGGAATGATTTACAGGAACTTTATTCGAAATTATTATCATACCACGTCAGGCTATCAATAATCACCCACTGAGAATGCGCCTGCTGCTCAACGAAACCCGATTCTCTGAGCAGGATCAGTTGGAGAAGGTGGGTGTCGCCTACACTGTCTGATTGTGTGGTCACCACAAGAAAGAGCAGCACGACGCTGGATGGGCAATGCCATGCGTAAAATACATCAAATGACGACTGCCGCGTCTGCCGTAAGTCATCAACGACCAGTTGTACTCCTTACTTGAGCCTGGTTTAATGTCCCAGGCAAGATGACCGGAAATAAGCGAGCGCGCAGACTTACGAATGGTGGTCCATCACAAACAACAACATAAAAGGCGACTTGATCCAGCTAAGTGGGAGCGTCATAAATGCCACATTAAGAAGCAGTCATACCAATTTGACCCTCAGTCCAGCGCACCGAGATTTCCCGTCAGATGACAGCATTCCAAGCCATGGATTTTTTCGCAACGTGATAGGTTTTAGCGCTGAAACCGTCAACCTCAATCTGTCCTCCACCCACAGCATAAGGCCACCATCCGAGCCTGTCATTTTTCTTAGTGTGTGTGTGTGCGGTTGAGCGTTTGTCGTCACAAAATGTTGACAAGTATTTAATGTTTAGGCACAAAAATAAGCTTATCACGCTTTATAATTTATTATACGTCAGAAGATGATCCGGCTACAGAAATAAACTAAAGGAATTGTTCTACCTTCCTAAAATAACAAACTAATAAAGCACTTTTTAGCATCAACATATGTATAGGTGCACCAGACTATAAACACGACTCTACTTACGACATTGTCACACGGAAAACAGAAAGATTGTTAAACAAGGAATCGAGAAGAAATTGCTTGTTTTAAAACGAAGACAAAGGAGAAAATAAGACTATAGGTTAACAGGTATAGCAGAGAAAAATAAACATGGATTGAAAAACTGCCATGCTGCAGCCAAGATCACCCTAGTTTACCCAGTGCCAGTTAAACCATGGAATGAAAAATGTGGTAGTTTTTTTTCTTATTTAGAAATCTCCCTATGAGCATAGAGGTTTCAACCGATGTCTTCGCTTACATTTGCCAAAAATATATTTGAAAGAAGAGGTGAAGGAATGTTCCTCTTTCAAATCAATTCCTGGAACTTAAATGTTTTTTGTGTGAGCAATTTCATTGTGATTGCGATAGTTATGTGATTCCGTACGATAATTTTTCACTTTCTCATCTCTTTTTACTCATGATGAAAAGAATAAATAGAAAGCGAAGCAGGATCCATCTCGTCTGACCCTCATTTCTGACATACGGACGTAAACATAAATTTTTCGCTTTCCTAGCTGTCGATCCAAACACTAAACACTGTTCCCTTTATACAATTGTTGGAGGTAACTCTCCTGACAAACGAAAGCTTATTTTATCGTCTAATGTTGGGTCTCAATATCAATGTGTTTCCCAGGATGTGGCATTCGAGTCCACATAAAAGTTCTTGAAAAGCAACTAGGATTATTGGTACAGATACAACCACTCTATCCAGCCCGTCTGGCATTTTCGAATGCGGAGGTCAAATAAGTTCAGCGACATGATGGAATCTGCCCGTCAGTCAGGGTCAAAATTTTTGCGTGACTCCATGTCTGTTAAGCTTGACTGTGAAGCCTTTAGAAATGGACTGAACCAGTATAGCAGGCCATTGAGCACGAAATAGATGACGCCGGTTTCGTAAGCTCACAGTGGGTCACATGCTGTAAACTCTGCGTGGATCTGTTCATCCGTCGTTCTTATTTACAAGGTATGTAGGTGGATGCGAAAGAGGCAATTGCACCCACGCATGTACTTAGTGATACACACGGTCGCGTGAACAGGAGGACAAAGTCACAATCAACTCTGATGGATTCATTGAAGCCTTCAGATGAGAGTTTGGTCAGAGGTAGACTTAATCGCAACGAGAGCTCTGTAAACCGTTCTCTTTGCCCTAAGGAGAACTCAGGGGAAGCGAAAAATTCCAAGCACCAGGATCGATAACAGTGTTTAGTTATTCAGGGTTTGCACGAGTCAACTGGCAGTCCGACCAGAAGACCGTGTCACCGAAGACCTTGTTTCGTTTAATGGCCTCCTTAAACCAGTTGCTCCCACCAGGCGTGGAAGTAAAAGTTATTAAATCATTCCGGATCGGCAAAAAGTCTGAAGACAGCTCTAGGAACGCCGCGACCGCGACCAATGAAAATAATGCTAGAGAGCGAAAGACCAAATCAAGGCGATCCTATCCAAAAATCTAACCTACGTCACTCGCATAAAGAGGTTAACCGGACTACTCCTGCGGAAAGGCTGAAACGCCGGGAACTTGTCTTGGAACTACAATCAAGACTGAAGGCTGGCGAACACAATCTGGCTATTTTCAAGGGGAAGGTAGTTCAAAAAGAATACGAATTTTCCATTGAACCAACCGATTGTTCTGAGGACAACGGCAGCCACCTCACTAACGCCAAAACCATCAGGGGAACCAATTGCCCAAAGAGATGTCAGAACTGATTCCGTAACGCCCAGCGTTCTCACTAAAGAAACCAGAGTTACCGAAAAATCATCACGAAACGGAAAAAGACATACGACCTTGACGTTAGAGGAGACGCAGTTGGGGCCCATAAAATTGACAAACGCAACAGGAAATTTGGTTGGCGCAAAAATTGAAGTGCTTGTATACAAATGCGCAAAAGCCTTTTATCAAAAACTTGATGAGTTAAAATTTGCCTTGCCGAAGTATCTCCGGATGTGATAGCAGTAACCGAAACCTGGCTGTCGGGCAGTATTCTAGATAGCGAAATAACATTGTCTGGGTACCAAATATATCGGAGGGACAGAGAAAACCGACAGGGTGGTGGAATAATTGTGTATGTGAAAGACGTGCTAATAGTGTCTGACAAGACGAGCAAGTTTGCGTGCAGCACTGAAGCCATATGGTTGAACATCAAGGCTCTGGCTCTCCATTTCTAGATGTCCTCATTGTCTATCGGCCACCCTAGGATAGACCGAGTCGCGGACACCCACTTGTTGGAACAATTAGAAAAAGTTCTCCAGTAGACCTAATGTAATGATTATGGGTGACTTCAACGCACCAGGAATTAACTGGAGCACTTTTCCATCATCATGCCCGAAAATCAACTTTTTGATTATGTTTTTTTCTGCAAAAGACCTTGAATGCACTCCTCACACAGCATGTCCCTTTCCCCACCAGAACACGTGAAGGACAAAGGGCTAACTGTCTTGACCTGGTTTTCACGAAAACATCAGGCAGCATTGACGAGATTATTTCAATGCCTCCGCTCGGTCGTAGTGATCACGTGGTGCTTATATGGGACTACTCCTTATTCTCCGTTGCCCCTGCTATAGAGGAAAAACGGCGTAACGTTTGGCGAGGAAACTTTCATCAGATGCGAGCAGATATAACACACATCAACTGGACCTCAATATTTTCGAGCACCGTAAACGAAGATTGGGAGTCTTTCCGAAATGTTCTTCTGCAACTTATTGACAACCACTGCCCGCTAACGAGTGTCCATCACAGCAAGCGTCCTGGGTGGCTAGACAGCAACTTAAAAAAAGGGAAATAAACAGGAAGCACAAGTTGTGGAGAAAATATCGCAAGTCTAATCAAGTCGCCTATTTTAATAAGTATAAAAGCACAGAGAAACAAAAATGAGAAGCCTTATTCTTACAACGCGAAGATAATTTGAGAAGACTTTGCTGCAAAAAGGCAACGCAGAATCCAAAGTTAGTCTACAGTTACCTCCGTAGATGTACAAGGAATAAAACATCAAATACCACTGATTAAGACTGCCGTGGGCGTCGAAATTTCTGGAAAAACAGGGAAAAAAAGCCGAGTACTTTTTCACAGTTCTACCGCTCAGTCTTCACAAACGAGGCCAGGTTCCTTCGTCCCTCAGTGGATAACCCGCCGACTGCAAGCATTAGCCACATACTTTTCTCAGAATTTCTGATCTAAAAGAGTCGAAATCCCCAGGACCAGACGAGCTTCCACCCAAGCTTCTGAAAGAACTCGCCAATGAACTTTCCGCACCTTTGTCAGTGCTCTTCAAAAGTCCTTATGACTCCGGAACACTTCCTTTCGATTGGAAGCTGGCACATATAACTACCTTGTACAAAAGCGGTAGCCGGGCGTCAGTGACAAACTACAGGCCCATAAGCTTAACATGCATCCTTGGTAAGATTATGGAAAGGATCATCAAGAGCGAATTGATGAAATTCCTAGAGACTCATAATTTGTTATCAAGCTGTCAACACGGGTTCAGAAAAAGGAAGATCATGCACAACGAATTTGCTGTATTCGATCCAGAGGTGGACCCAAGCACTTGAAGATAGACACGCGGTTCACATTGCCTTCATTGACTTTCTCAAAAAGGCCTTCGATACTGTGCCGCACGAGAGACTGCTTTACAAGCTAGAAAGAATTGGAATCAGAGGTAACCTCCCAAGTGATCGAAAACTTCCTCGTGGGTCGGCGCCAGGTTGTGTGCATCGGCCAAGAGAGGTCAAGGTCTGCTGCGGTCGAGAGTGGGGTTCCTCAGGGTTCAGTACTAGGGCCAATACTGTTTTTAATATACGTGAACGATTGTGTCAGGAATCTCGACTGTGAAGCAGCAATGTTTGCCGACGACATTAAAAATCTGGAATGTAATCCAGAGCCCCGCTGACGAAGATAAACTGCAGATCAACCTAACTCGGTTGGAGGAGTGGTCGAATCATTGGCTTTTGCGGTTCAACGTCGATAAGTGTACAATACTTCGCTTAGGCAACCCTGTCTGGATCTGCCGAAAGTAGAAGTTACTTTCAACGGTGAAGCTTTAAAGACGTGGAAACCCAAAAGGACCTTGGTGTGCTGATGACCACCACCTTAAAAACCATCGTCTCACTGCTCGAAAGTGGCGAAGAGGGCAATTTCGGTGTTGCATGCCATCAGACGAGCCTTTTTGGATTTCGATGAAGATCTTTTGCTAAGACCTTTGGAACATTCATTAGCCACATTTGAATATGCTATGCACGCCTGGAAACCCTGGACAGTTCAAGATCAGAACTGACTCGAAAGAGTACAGAGGAAAGCCACCAAAAATGGTTAGAAGTCAAAGCTCCTTGCCATATCCCACCCGCCTAATGAATCTTAATCTGTTCCCTTTGAGTTATAGGCAAATGCGTGGTGATCTCCTGCAGACATTCCGCATTGTGAAGGGATTGGATTGTTGCCTGGAATTCTCGGACTTCTTTGAATTTGCCACCACGACCCATCTCCGAGGTCACCCATTGAAACTGCGTGTCCAGCAGGCGAGACTGGATGTGCGCAAGTTCTCCTTCTCTGTCAGAGTGGTTAAACCATGGAATCCCCTCCCTGAAGACGTTGTGATGTCACCATCGCTGGAAAGCTTTAAAAGGAATTCAATTCAATTCAAGTCAATTCAATTTATTGAGGGAAATAGGCATGGGCCTTTGAGTACCCTATTTGTAACGTAAAATTAAGTGCGGTATACAGAGAAACCGTGGGTTGCCAAGGTACAAAAAGGCGGTCATAAAATTTGACAAGTGGTGCACGACTCGAGGGTTAAGATAAATGCCTCATCGCTCAGGCTCGTTGCGGAACATAAAACCGTCAAGGTTCCTTTTTAAAGCTTTCCAGCGATGGTGACATCACAACGTCTTCAGGGAGGGCATTCCATGGTTTAACCACTCTGACAGAGAAGGAGAACTTGCGCACATCCAGTCTCGCCTGCTGGACACGCAGTTTCAATGGGTGACCTCGGAGATGGGTCGTGGTGGCAAATTCAAAGAAGTCCGAGAATTCCAGGCAACAATCCAATCCCTTCACAATGCGGAACCTTGACAGTTTTATGTTCCGCAACGAGCCTGAGCGATGAGGCATTTATCTTAACCCTCGAGAGTCGTGCACCACTTGTCAAATTTTATGACCGCCTTTTGTACCTTGGCAACCCACACGGTTTCTCTGTACACCGCACTTAATTTTACGTTACAAATAGGGTACTCAAAGGCCCATGCCTATTTCCCTCAATAAATTGAATTGAATTGAATTGAATTGAACCTTATTCGCATATTTAGCGCCTATATGCAACTGCATTTGGAACTGATTGGGTGGTTGCTTCTGAAGTTCAGTACTTGCGTCGTATTTGTTGCTTTCCTATTCACTTTGGTTTTTAGACAACCAAAATCTTTGCGAATAAACAGGACATGCATAAAGGCCAAGTTGTTGTTTTCTTCCTCTTTCATTGTAAGTTGAATGTCCGGGAAGACGGCGTTGAGACGTGTTTTGAATGTCAGCACCTAATCCCATTCCATGCAGACAAAAGGATACATCCACATACCGAAACCAGAATTTCGGTCTGTGTTGTTGAAAGACCAGTGACTCCAACCGTTGCAAGACCGACTCGGATATGAATCCTGAAATTGGCGAACAATTTCGTAAGCCTTTAACCTGCTCACAGATGGATACGTCAAACGTTACGTAAGTCTCTCGACAAAACTTCCGGAGTTGGAGGATTCGGGCCTCTTCGACCTGTGATTGTATTTGTCTAGCAGGATTTATAGGATAGGATCGACTGCCAGATCTTACGGAATAGAAGTAGAAATGGACGCGGCAACATATATTACGTGACGTGGCTTGGCAAGAAGCTAACATCTTAAGGTTTCACGTTAAAGTCTGCTGAGTAGCTGACTGTGGTGTCCGAATGAGCTGTGAGAAATTTGAGACGTCAAAACAACATCAGTGTCAGTCCGAAATTTAGAGTACGTTCAAGTGACACGAATGGGTGGTAATCTGATGCTATAATACTCTTTTTTCCCCTGTACTGGTCAATTTTTGATTATTTCCCCATAATTATGTTAATGCTCCTGAGGCGCATATATTTTGCACAGATACGTCCATTTTCTCCCGTAGAAATCTCAGAAGAAATCATGGTCACCAGAGAATCGGGTTCATCCCCAACGCGCCATTAGCGGGAATCTGGTGATCCGGATGTGATACCTGTCCGTTTGTTTTAAGGATTTAATAGTTTTGACCTGTCTCCTTCATTCTTTGCAGGATGTAGGACGGGTATTATATTGATGTGGCATCAACAATGGTTTCCTTCCAAGATCATTTCATCCCAATCCTAATTGAAGGCTTAATTAAATCACGCATTTTTTGATAACAACGAATTAGATGGTTTTATTTATGATGCTCAGGCCCCATCTTCCCAGTTTTTCTTCGCAAAGTGTTCCGTTTCAAAAATGGATGCAATTATCCAATTTCCCAAAAAAATTGAAACCGATATCTTTTTACTCCAACATTGTTGAGACACGTAGCTTATTATATATCATTCATCAGGGTTGTAGTTGGAGATATCATGAAAATCATATTGCACTGATGATAAGAAGTCTCAACGATAAGATCCATGAAATTTACGAAATATTACGCGACCAAGGTTCACGCGTCCGTGTGTATCACTAAGTACATGCGTGGGTGCAATTGCCTCTTTTGCATCCATCTACGAACCTTGTAAATAAGAACGATGGATGAACAGATCCACACAGAGTTTACATCATGTGACCCACTGAGAACTAACGAAACCATTTCTAAAGGCTTTACAGTCAAGCTTAACAAACATGGAGTCACGCATAAATTTTGACCCTTACTGACGGGCAGATTTCATCATGTTGCTGAACACATTTGACCTCCGCATTCGAAAATACCAGACAGGCTGGGTAAGTAGTTGTATCTGTACCATTACTCCTGTTTGCTTTTCAAGAGCTGTTCCCAGGATCTGTGAAATACCTTTACATTTAGACCCAACATCAGACGCTAAAATAAATTCGTTTGTCAGGAGAGTTACCTTCAACACTTGTATAAGGGAACAGAGTTTGGTGTTTGGATGGACAGCTAGGAAAGCGAAAATGAATATTTAAGTCCGTATGTCAGAACCGAGGGTCAGACGAGATGGATCCTGCTTAATTTTTATTTATTCTTTTTTTGTCATAAGCAAAGAATGAGAAAGATAAAATTATCGTATGGAATCAATTACTGTATTTTTAATCACAATGAAATTGCTCACACAAACAAACATTTTAGTTCCAGGAATGTATTGCAGGAGAAAACATTCCTCTGCCTCTTCTCACAAATATATTTTTGGCAAATGCAACCAAAGACATCAGTTGAAACCACTAGGCTAGTAGGGAGATTTCTTAATAAGAAAAAATAACTACCCCATTTGTCACTCCATGGTTTAACTGGCACTGGGTAAATTAGGGTGATCTTGGCTGCCGCATGACAGTTTTTCAACCCATGTTTATATTCCTCTGCTATACCTGTTTAACCTCTAGTCTTATTTTCTCCTTTGTCTTCGTTTTAAAACAAACAATTACTTCTCGATTCATTGTTTAACAATCTTTATGTTTTCCGTGTGACAATGTCATAAGTAAAGTCTAGTTTATAGTCAGGTGCACATATACATATGTTAAAAAAGGATTTTTTGATTTCAAACGTATTTTCCATCCGAGGCACCGAGGCTTTCGCCATATAGCCAGCCGTACAACGGCATACCCTAGCGCTCTGTTTTGCCATTTCTAGCACGCTACCTTGCATGTGAAGATACCGAAATAAAAAAGCTAACACTGGAACTGTCTCCCCACTAGATGTCCATTTTTGACTCTTTGATTCTTGCATATTATAATAATAATAATAATAATAGTTGTATTTAATACCGGTTTACAGGCATTGTCAGATGAAATATTCAGTGGGTAGAGGCTGGCAGTGAAAAAACTCCTGAATATATATAATTATAAGTGTTTTTTCCTTTCTTTATGTTATTCAGGAGAAAAAACTGCCACCTGTAAGGATGATAGCAATTCAGATCAGGGAAGGGCTAACACAATTGCCGTCTGTATGCAGTCTCTCCGTCTTTGCTCGGAATCGGGATTCTGCCCCAGACAAAGAAAGCATCCGTGTACGGTTGCTCAATGTCTGCCGCAGAAATCAACGGGTGCCGGCTGCAGAGATGGTGCCGTATCCCTCAAGGTAACACCTGGGATCGGGTTCAGATGCGGCGCACTCCGTCCAACAGGAAAACAGATTCTACCGTGTCGGAGCCCAGAATTCCTGCAAACTGTTCTGAATGCAAAAAACTAGTAATAGTTATCTTAAACAAATAATAACTCCGCTGGATTTTTATATTATGGGGAAGTTTATTTCACATGGCCATGGCGTTTACCGAAAAGAACCGTCGATACTTTACTGTGCGAGCTTATGGAAGAAATAAAAAGAAATTGCGATAACTGCTGAGTCAAAGGTGGTCAAGCTGCCTCACAGTGGTATAGGGGTTTAAATGTAAGACTATTCAAAAGCTAAAACAGTAAAAAGAGTCCCTTCTGCACTCGGCGAAACCATTAGGGAGCAATTTTTACAAGCCCACAGCGTTCTTGATACGACAGATTACGATGCTCCAACGATAAAATGCTTTTCGTAAATAAGTGCTGGACCGATTCTATTTTCTTCCGTTCGCTAGCGCGCAAAAAGCGAAATAGAAACGAGTAGTATCCCAGGCCAGGTCTAACGTACATTTTCTAAAGGCGGAGTCTTATATCAATAGTTACAAAATTTGGGAGGTTAAACCCGGCAGTTCTGCGTGCTTTGGAGACAATCAGGGTACAATGCTCTGAAAGATTGAGACCGCTGGAATATGATATGCTCAGGTACTTAACAACGCCAGGTACATTTTTGTCGTGGCCATCTATGCTTAGATGAGGCTGATGGTTGTCACCGACAACCATAACGTAGCATTTGTGCCAAGAAACGGAAAGGCGCCATGTGCAGCACCACTGCACAAAGGCCTCGAGATCATTTTTTAATAGATCAAGCACGGTATCGCGATCTGCTGGCTTGTATCGATAGGCAACTTTTACATCGTCGGCATACATAAAGGGCCTACCATTTCGAAATAAACCTGGTACCATATTGACAAAAAGACAAAATAAAAGCGGGCCTAGCACACTACCCTGAATAACTCCACTCCTCACACGTGCCGAGTTTGATATATCTTTGGAAATCTTAACATCTTGTGTACGGAAGCTCAGGTAAGAAGATATCAAGCTCAGAAGTTTACCACATATACCGAAAGAGGAGAGTTTCAGGAGACGAAGGGCATGGTCAACACGATCGAATGCCTTGAAGAAATCGAAATAGAATATTTAAAGTTGCAAAGCCATTATCCCTAGATTGTAGAACTTGATCAAAGAAATAGAGCTGACATGTGTCACGAGACCTTGTTTTGAGGAACCCATGCTGGGCAACACTCAATAATTTATTCTCAGTTAAATGATACATCATCTTATCTTTGATCAAAGTCTCCAGGATTTTCGAAGCCACGGACAGTGTGTTGATTGACCGAAAATCGTCAAATAACGTAGAGTGGCCGTGTTTGGGGATGAGTAGAATATACGATTCCATCCATTTACTGGAAAAGTTTCACTTTCAAGAGCTAGATTAAATATCTTACATAGAAGTGACGGGAAAATATAATTAGCATCCGCCTTTTAAATACTGATCGGTACGCCATCTGGTCCAGGACTATAAGATTGACGAAAACGTCGAATGGCTATGATAACGTCCCAGACTGGGTAAAAGTTATGGTCTCGATGGGCGGAGGGGGAGTGGTCAAATTTTCAATAAATGTTCTGCACAAGAAAACGTTAAAACTATCAGCCGTCAATTTGTCATCAACTACATGATTGCCAACGGAGTCCAGTAGTACGGGATGCCATGTTTTACGTTGGGTTCTTATTGCGCGTGAAAAAAGTTTCGCTACATTTAACGAACGGTTTTCGACATGTTTGACTTCTTCAGCTAGCCGTTTTTCTTCGATTAGCCTCTTGGCCTGCTTAAAAAATACGGTGAATCAAGGGCAGAACGGAAATGTCATTTTGCAAATGGAATCGACCAGAGAGTTTACGCAACCTACGGCGAAAAGATAAAGGGAGATAAACCTCATCCGTGACATTAAATTATTTCTTACGGGGAACAAAACGAGAAATAAGTGGATCTAAAACTTGGTAAAGCATACCGGTACAGGTGTTCACATCCTGACACATAAAGAAATAAGCCAGTCATGGGAGTTAAGATGTATCAATAATTATGTCGAAAGCGCTAATCGAAAATCAATGAAAAAGCTATATTTTTTGGAAAGCGTTTCATCGGTTTCGAGTTGTAGTGTTGAAACAACGATATCATTGTCTGAGATCCCAAGTGGGCCTTATGATGACACTGTCAAAGGCAGGCAACCTCTGCAGAAGATTAGATCAAGTATGCTTGATTCTCGGGTAGGGAAGTCAACAACCAGTGTCCACATGCCAATATCTACGGCTTTGAGAAAGTCCTCGAACTTTATGGGGCCGGATGGGACCGGAATCCAGCGAATGTCAGGAAGGTTGAAATCACCTGCAATAAAGCAATACTTAAAATTTAAGTCAACTGCGGCATGGAATGCTTGTGAGAGACAAAGATCGAAATCCTCACTGGTATTGGGCGGGCAATAGACACAGCCAATGAGTAAAGAGCTCCTATATTTTAAGGTAATTTGGAGCCAGCAGCTCTCATCAACCGCAGTAAATTTTGGATGATCTAAGGTCCGAAATGCCAGCGCTTGTTTAATAAAGATGCAGCTTCCTCCACAACGACTGTCAAGGCGATCATTTTGAGTACAAGTATAACCTTTATGTTAACTTATCCTATTATTTTAGTGAATGGAGACATTTTCATTTATATTTTGCGAAAAATTTTGTATGATACTTCAAAATAAAGCGTTTACCTGTCTCTCTAAAGGGCAATAATATCGGCGTCAGTATGGCATTGTTCAAAGCTGTATTCCAAGGGCTGCAGTTTTATCTCCTTAATAGACCAAATTACTGAGATAACTAGTCACATTTTACATGACTAGAAGTCACTTACACTGCTTGCTCGATCCCCACTGTATATTTCCTTTGGAATTGTCTGTAATATGGCATATAATCCAACAATAACCAACATCCCTCCTCATGGACCAAAAATTACGCGAAGCTCTGGCTCGGGGAGCATGCGACCTCTGTAGAGATAAACTTTTCAAAATTTAAATCCAAAACTAATAATACATAAACACCTAGCGTTCCTACATGAAACGACCGAGAACCACTTCTTTTGTCTGTGCGGAGTAAAAACTTTGGTCCCTCCTATCAAACGTACATATTGACTGCAAACATCGATTTTCGTTTTCCTAGCACTATGGTACTAACCATTGATTTTTTCACCTTCTCTAGCTGTAGCGTGTACTCTAATTAAGCATGGACACCTGCATGATTCGGCTGCTCGACTCACACGTTCACTTCGAATCTGAAAATTACCCTCCCTTGGTGGTTAAATACCTTCCAAATCCATTAGTTAAATCGCTCCCCTATTTTTCGCCGAAATCCCGATCTTGATAGATATGAAGGTATTTATATTTTTTTACTGCTTACAAAAACTTGCGAACGTGCACTCCGCCTCATCGGAAGGGTCTCTGATATCAAAATGCCATTCTACGTGCCACGAATGAACTATGTTATCAGAAATATCCATCCAGCATCCGGCTCTGAATTTGAAACCCGTTACTCAGTAGG
>WEDG01005774.1:0-90893 GCA_017591395.1 Schistocephalus solidus | reverse complement strand
ATTGATGGTGATACGTAAGCCATTGCGGTAAATAGGTGGGTTTGTGTGTAGAAATGGTCACCAGAAGGATCTCATCCAACAGACATCAGAATTGATGGTGGTAAGTAAGCTATTGCGGTGAATAGGTGTGTTTGTGTGTAGAAATGGTCACCAGAAAGGGATCTCATCTCAACAGAAAGCTCAGAATTGATGGTGGTAAGTAAGCTATTGCGGTGAATAGGTGGGTTTGTGTGTAGAAATGGTCACCAGAAGGATCTCATCAAACAGAGTCAGAATTGATGGTGGTAAGTAAGCTATTGCGGTGAATAGGTGGGTTTTTGTGTAGAAATGGTCACCAGAAGGATCTCATCCAACAGAGCACAGAATTGATGGTGGTAAGTAAGCTATTGCGGTGAATAGGTGGGTTTGTGTGTAGAAATGGTCACCAGAAGGATCTCATCCAACAGAGTCAGAATTGATGGTGGTAAAGTAAGCTATTGCGGTGAAATAGGTGGGTTTTGTGTGTAGAAATGGTCACCAGAAGGATCTCATCCAAACAGAGTCAGAATTGATGGTGGTAAGTAAAGCTATTGCGGTGAATAGGTAGGTTTGTGTGTAGAAATGGTCACCAGAAGGATCTCATCCAACCGAGTCAGGATTGATGGTGGTAAGTAAGCTATTGCGGTGATCATAGGTGGGTTTGTGTGTAGAAATGGTCACCAGAAGGATCTCATCCAACAGACTCAGAATTGATGGTGGTAAGTAAAGCTATTGCGGTGAAATAGGTGGGTTTGTGTGTAGAAATGGTCACCAGAAGGATCTCATCCAACAGAGTCAGAATTGATGGTGGTAAGTAAGCTATTGCGGTGAATAGGTGGGTTTGTGTGTAGAAAATGGTCACCAGAAGGATCTCATCCAAACAGAGTCAGAATTGATGGTGGTAAGTAAGCAATTGCGGTGAATAGGTAGGCTTTGTGTGTAGAAATGGTCACCAGAAGGATCTTATCCAACAGAGTCAGAAATTGATGGTGGTAAAGTAAGCTATTGCGGTGAATAGGTGGGTTTGTGTGTAGAAATGGTCACCAGAAACGGATCTCATCCAAACAGAGTCAGAATTGATGGTGGTAAGTAAGCTATTGCGGTGAATAGGTGGGTTTGTGTGTAGAAATGGTCACCAGAAGGATCTCATCCAACAGAGTCAGAAATTGATGGTGGTAAGTAAGCTATTGCGGTGAATAGGTGGGTTTGTGTGTAGAAATGGTCACCAAAAAGAATATCTTCCAAACAGAGTCAGAATTGATGGTGGAAAGTAAGCTATTGCGGTGAATAGGTGGGTTTTGTGTAGAAATGGTCACCAGAAGGACCTCATCCAACAGAGTCAGAATTGATTGTCGGAAGAAAGCTATTGCGGTGAATAGTTGGGTTTGTGTGTAGAAATGGTCACCAGAAGGATCTCATCCAACAGAGTCAGAAATGATGGTAGTAAGTAAGCTATTGCGGTGAATAGGTGGGTTTGTGTGTAGAAATGGTCACCAGAAGGATCTCATCCAAACAGAGTCAGAATTGATGGTGGTAAGTAAGCTATTGCAGTGAATAGGTAAGTTTGTGTGTAGAAATGGTCAACAGAAGGATATTATCCAACAGAGTAAGAAATGATGGTGGTAAGTAAGCTATTGCTGTGAATAGGTGGGTTTTTGTGTAGAAATGGTCACCAGAAGGACCTCATCCAACAGAGTCAGAATTGATTGTCGGAAGAAAGCTATTGCGGTGAATAGTTGGGATTGTGTGTAGAAATGGTCACCAGAAGGATCTCATACAACTAAGTCAGAAATGATGGTAGTAAGTAAGCTATTGAGGTAAATAGGTGGGTTTGTGTGTAGAAATGGTCACCAGAAGGATCTCATACAACAGAGTCAGAATTGATAGGTGGTAAGTAAGCTATTGCAGTGAATAGGTAGGGTTTGTGTGTAGAAATGGTCACCAGAAGGGATCTCATCCAACAGAGTCAGAACATTGATGGTTAGTAAGTAAGCTATTGCGGTGAATAGGTGGGTTTGTTTGTAGAAATGGTCACCAGAAGGATCTCATCCAACAGAGTCACAATCGATGGTGGTAAGTAAGCTATTGCTGTGAATAGGTGGGTTTGTAAGTAGAAATGGTCACCAAAAGGATCTCATCTAACAAAGTCAGAATTGATGGTGGCAAGTAAGCTATTGCGGTGAATAGGTAAGTTTGTGTGTAGAAATGGTCACCAGAAGGATCTCATCCAACAGAGTCAGAATTGATGGTAGTAAGTAAGCTATTTGCGGTGAATAGGTGGGTTTGTGTGTAGAAATGGTCACCAGAAAGGATCTCATCCAACAGAGTCAGAATTGATGGTGGTAAAGTAAGCTATTGCGGTGAATAGGTGGGTTTTGTGTAGAAATGGTCACCAGAAGGATCTCATCCAACAGAGTCAGAATTGATGGTGGTAAGTAAGCTATTGCGGTGAATAGGTGGGTTTGTGTGTAGAAATGGTCACCAGAAGGATCTCATCCAACAGAGTCAGAAATTGATGGTGGTAAGTAAGCTATTGCGGTGAATAGGTGGGTTTGTGTGTAGAAATGGTCACCAGAAGGATCTCATCCAACAGAGTCAGAAATTGATGGTGGTAAGTAAGAAATTGCGGTGAATAGGTGGGTTTGTGTGTAGAAATGGTCACCAGAAGGATCTCATCCAACAGAGTCAGAATTGATGGTGGTAAGTAAGCTATTGCTGTGAATTAGGTGGGTTTGTGTGTAGAAATGGTCACCAGAAGGATCTCATCCAACAGAGTCAGAATTGATGGTCGTAAGTAAGCTATTTGCGGTGAATAGGTGCGTTTGTGTGTAGAAATGGTCAACAGAAGGATCTCATCCAACAGAGTCAGAATTGATGGTGGTAAGTAAAGCTATTGCGGTGAATAGGTGGGTTTTGTGTAGAAATGGTCACCAGAAGGATCTTATCCAAACAGAGTCAGAATTGATGGTGATAAGTAAGCTATTGCGGTAAAATAGGTGGGTTTTGTGTAGAAATGGTCACCAGAAGGATCTCATCCAACAGAGTCAGAATTGATGGTGGTTAGTAAGCTATTGCGGTGAATAGGTGTGTTTGTGTGTAGAAATGGTCACCAGAAGGATCTCATCCAACAGAGTCAGAAATTGATGGTGGTAAGTAAAGCTATTGCGGTGAATAGGTGGGTTTGTGTGTAGAAATGGTCACCAGAAGGATCTTATCAAACAGAGTCAGAATTGATGGTGGTAAGTAAGCTATTGCGGTGAATAGGTGGGTTTTGTGTACCAATGGTCACCAGAAGGATCTCATCCAACAGAGTCAGAATTGATGGTGGTAAGTAAGCTATTGCGGTGAATAGGTGGGTTTGTGTGTAGAAATGGTCACCAGAAGGATCTCATCCAACAGAGTCAGAATTGATGGTGGTAAGTAAGCTATTGCGGTGAAATAGGTGGGTTTGTGTGTAGAAATGGTCACCAGAAGGATCTCATCCAAACAGAGTCAGAAATTGATGGTGGTAAGTAAGCTATTGCGGTGAATAGGTGGGTTTGTGTGTAGAAATGGTCACCAGAAGGATCTCATCCAACAGAGTCAGAATTGATGGTGGTAAGTAAGCTATTGCGGTGAATAGGTGGGTTTGTGTGTAGAAATGGTCACCAGAAGGATCTCATCCAACAGAGTCAGAATTGATGGTGGTAAGTAAGCTATTGCGGTGAATAGGTGGGTTTTGTGTGTAGAAATGGTCACCAGAAGGATCTCATCCAACAGAGTCAGAATTGATGGTGGTAAGTAAGCTATTGCGGTGAATAGGTGGGTTTGTGTGTAGAAATGGTCACCAGAAGGATCTCATCCAACAGAGTCAGAATTGATGGTGGTAAGTAAGCTATTGCGGTGAATAGGTGGGTTTGTGTGTAGAAATGGTCACCAGAAGGATCTCATCCAACAGAGTCAGAATTGATGGTGGTAAGTAAGCTATTGCGGTGAATAGGTGGGTTTGTGTGTAGAAATGGTCACCAGAAGGATCTCATCCAACAGAGTCAGAATTGATGGAGGTAAGTAAGCTATTGCGGTGAATAGGTGGGTTTGTGTGTAGAAATGGTCACCAGAAGGATCTCATCCAAACAGAGTCAGAATTGATGGTGGTAAGTAAGCTATTGCGGTGAATTGGTGGGTTTTGTGTGTAGAAATGGTCACCAGAAGGATCTCATCCAACAGAGTCAGAATTGATGGTGGTAAGTAAGCTATTGCGGTGAAAAGGTGGGTTTGTGTGTAGAAATGGTCACCAGAAGGATCTCATCCTCAGAGTCTGAATTGATGGTGGTAAGTAAGCTATTGCGGTGAATAGGTGGGTTTGTGTGTAGAAATGGTCACCAGAAGGATCTCATCCAACAGAGTCAGAATTGATGGTGGTAAGTAAGCTATTGCGGTGAATAGGTTGAGCTTGTGTGTAGAAATGGTCACCAGAAGGATCTCATCCAACAGAGTCAGGAAATGATGGTGGTAAGTAAGCTATTGCGGTGAATAGGTGGGTTTGTGTGTAGAAATGGTCACCAGAAGGATCTCATCCAACAGAGTCAGAATTGATGGTGGTCAGTAAGCTATTGCGGTGAATAGGTGGGTTTGTGTGTAGAAATGGTCACCAGAAGGATCTCATCCAACAGAGTCAGCATTGATGGTTGTAAGTAAGCTATTGCGGTGAATAGGTGGGTTTGTGTGTAGAAATGGTCACCAGAAGGATCTCATCCAACAGAGTCAGAATTGATGGTGGTAAGTAAGCTATTGCGGTGAATAGGTGGGTTTGTGTGTTACAAATGGTCACCAGAAGGATCTCATCCAACAGAGTCAGAATTGATGGTGGTAAGTAAGCTATTGCGGTGAATAGGTGGGTTTGTGTGTAGAAATGGTCACCAGAAGGATCTCATCCAACAGAGTCAGAATTGATGGTGGTAAGTACAGTTTGCGGTGAATAGGTGGGTTTTGTGTGTAGAAATGGTCACCAGAAGGATCTCATCCAAACAGAGTCAGAATTGATGGTGGTAAGTAAGCAATTGCGGTGAATAGGTGGGTTTGTGTGTAGAAATGGTCACCAGAAGTGATCTCACCCAACAGAGTCAGAATTGATGGTGGTAAGTAAGCTATTGCGGTGAATAGGTGGGTTTTGTGCGTAGAAATGGTCACCAGAAGGATCTCATCCAACTGGGAGTCAGAATTGATGGTGGTAAGTAAGCTATTGCGGTGAATAGGTGGGTTTGTGTGTAGAAATGGTCACCAGAAGGATCTCATCCAACAGAGTCAGAATTGATGGTGGTAAGTAAGCTATTGCGGTGAATAGGTGGGTTTGTGTGTAGAAATGGTCACCAGAAGGATCTCATCCAACAGAGTCAGAATTGATGGTGGTAAGTAAGCTATTGCGGTGAATAGGTGGGTTTTGTGTGTAACAATGGTCACCAGAAGGATCTCATCCAACAGAGTCAGAATTTGATGGTGGTAAGTAAGCTATTGCGGTGAATAGGTGGGTTTGTGTGTAGAAATGGTCACAAGAAGGATCTCGTCCAACAGAGTCAGAATTGATGGTGGTAAGTAAGCTATTGCGGTGAATAGGTGGGTTTCTATGTAGAAATGGTCACCAGAAGGAACTCATCCAACAAAGTCAGAATTGATGGTGGTAAGTAAGCTATTGCGGTGAATAGGTGGGTTTGTGTGTAGAAATGGTCACCAGAAGGATCTCATCCAACAGAGTCAGAATTGATGGTGGTAAGTAAGCTATTGCGGTGAATAGGTAGGGTTTGTGTGTAGAAATGGTCACCAGAAGGATCTCATCCAACAGAGTCAGAATTGATGGTGGTAAGTAAGCTATTGCGGTGAATAGGTGGGTTTGTGTGTAGACATGGTCACCAGAAGGATCTCATCCAACAGAGTCAGAATTGATGGTGGTAAGTAAGCTATTGCGATGAATAGGTAGGTTTGTGTGTAGAAATGGTCACCAGAAGGATCTCATCCAACAGAGTCAGAATTGATGGTGGTAAGTAAGCTATTGCGGTGAATAGGTGGGTTTGTGTGTAGAAATGGTCACCAGAAGGATCTCATCCAACAGAGTCAGAATTGATGGTGGTAAGTAAGCTATTGCGGTGAATAGGTGGGTTTGTGTGTAGAAATGGTCACCAGAAGGATCTCATCCAACAGAGTCAGAATTGATGGTGGTAAGTAAGCTATTGCGGTGAATAGGTGGGTTTGTGTGTAGAAATGGTCACCAGAAGGATCTCATCCAACAGAGTCAGAATTGATGGTGGTAAGTAAGCTATTGCGGTGAATAGGTGGGTTTGTGTGTACGAAATGGTCACCAGAAGGATCTCATCCAACAGAGTCAGAATTGATGGTGGTAAGTAAGCTATTGCGGTGAATAGGTGGGCTTTGTGTGTAGAAATGGTCACCAGAAGGATCTCATCCAACAGAGTCAGAATTTGATGGTGGTAAGTAAGCTATTGCGGTGAATAGGTGGGCTTATGTGTGTACAAATGGTCACCAGAAGGATCTCATCCAACAGAGTCAGAATTGATGGTGGTAAGTAAGCAATTGCGGTGAATAGGTGGGCTTTGTGTGTAGAAATGGTCACCAGAAGGATCTCATCCAACAGAGTCAGAATTGATGGTGGTAAGTAAGCTATTGCGGTGAATAGGTGGTCTTTGTGTGTAGAAATGGTCACCAGAAGGATCTCATCCAACAGAGTCAGAATTGATGGTGGTAAGTAAGCTATTGCGGTGAATAGGTGGGCTTTGTGTGTACAAATGGTCACCAGAAGGATCTCATCCAACAGAGTCAGAATTGATGGTGGTCAGTAAGCAATTGCGGTGAATAGGTGGGCTTTGTGTGTAGAAATGGTCACCAGAAGGATCTCATCCAACAGAGTCAGAATTGATGGTGATAAGTAAGCTATTGCGGTGAATAGGTGGGTTTGTGTGTAGAAATGGTCACCAGAAGGATCTCATCCAACAGAGTCAGAATTGATGGTGGTAAGTAAGCTATTGCGGTGAATAGGTGGGCTTTGTGTGTAGAAATGGTCACCAGAAGGATCTCATCCAACAGAGTCAGAATTGATGGTGGTAAGTAAGCTATTGCGGTGAATAGGTGGGCTTTGTGTGTAGAAATGGTCACCAGAAGGATCTCATCCAACAGAGTCAGAATTGATGGTGGTAAGTAAGCAATTGCGGTGAATAGGTGGGCTTTGTGTGTAGAAATGGTCACCAGAAGGATCTCATCCAACAGAGTCAGAATTGATGGTGGTAAGTAAGCTATTGCGGTGAATAGGTGGGCTTTGTGTGTAGAAATGGTCACCAGAAGGATCTCATCCAACAGAGTCAGAATTGATGGTGGTAAGTAAGCTATTGCGGTGAATAGGTGGGCTTTGTGTGTAGAAAATGGTCACCAGAAGGATCTCATCCAACAGAGTCAGAATTGATGGTGGTAAGTAAGCTATTGCGGTGAATAGGTGGGCTTTGTGTGTAGAAATGGTCACCAGAAGGATCTCATCCAACAGAGTCAGAATTGATGGTGGTACGTAAGCAATTGCAGTGAATAGGTGGGCTTTGTGTGTAGAAATGGTCACCAGAAGGATCTCATCCAACAGAGTCAGAATTGATGGTGGTAAGTAAGCTATTGCGGTGAATAGGTGGCTTTGTGTGTAGAAATGGTCACCAGAAGGATCTCATCCAACAGAGTCAGAATTGATGGTGGTAAGTAAGCTATTGCGGTGAATAGGTGGCTTTGTGTGTAGAAATGGTCACCAGAAGGATCTCATCCAACAGAGTCAGAATTGATGGTGGTAAGTAAGCTATTGCGGTGAAATAGGTGGCTTTGTGTGTAGAAATGGTCACCAGAAGGATCTCATCCAACAGAGTCAGAATTGATGATGGTAAGCAAGCAATTGCGGTGAATAGGTGGCTTTGTGTGTAGAAATGGTCACCAGAAGGATCTCATCCAACAGAGTCAGAATTGTTGGTGGTAAGTAAGCTATTGCGGTGAATAGGTGGCTTTGTGTGTAGAAATGGTCACCAGAAGGATCTCATCCAACAGAGTCAGAATTGATGGTGGTAAGTAAGCTATTGCGGTGAATAGGTGGCTTTGTGTGTAAAAATGGTCACCAGAAGGATCTCATCCAACAGAGTCAGAATTGATGGTGGTAAGTAAGCTATTGCGGTGAATAGGTGGCTTTGTGTGTAGAAATGGTCACCAGAAGGATCTCATCCAACAGAGTCAGAATTGATGGTGGTAAGTAAGCTATTGCGGTGAAAGGTGACTTTGTGTGTAGAAATGGTCACCAGAAGGATCTCATCCAACAGAGTCAGAATTGATGGTGGTAAGTAAGCTATTGCGGTGAATAGGTGGGCTTTGTGTGTAGAAATGGTCACCAGAAGGATCTCATCCAACAGAGTCAGAATTGATGGTGGTACGTAAGCAATTGCGGTGAATAGGTGGCTTTGTGTGTAGAAATGGTCACCAGAAGGATCTCATCCAACAGAGTCAGAATTGATGGTGGTGAGTAAGCATTTGCGGTGAATAGGTGGGCTTTGTGTGTAGAAATGGTCACCAGAAGGATCTCATCCAACAGAGTCAGAATTGATGGTTTACAGTAAGCTATTGCGGTGAATAGGTGGCTTTTGTGTAGAGAATGGTCACCAGAAGGATCTCATCCAACAGAGTCAGAATTGATGGTGGTAAGTAAGCAATTGCGGTGAATAGGTGGGCTTTGTGTGTAGAAATGGTCACCAGAAGGATCTCATCCAACAGAGTCAGAATTGATGGTGGTAAGTAAGCTATTGCGGTGAATAGGTGGCTTTGTGTGTAGAAATGGTCACCAGAAGGATCTCATCCAACAGAGTCAGAATTGATGGTGGTAAGTAAGCAATTGCGGTGAATAGGTGGGTTTTGTGTGCAGAAATGGTCACCAGAAGGATCTCATCCAACAGAGTCAGAATTGATGGTGGTAAGTAAGCTATTGCGGTGAATAGGTGGGTTTGTGTAGAATAATGGTCACCAGAAGGATCTCATCCAACAGAGTCAGAATTGATGGTGGTAAGTACAGCTAGTTGCGGTGAATAGGTGGGTTTGTGTGTAGAAATGGTCACGAGAAGGATCTCATCCAACAGAGTCAGAATTGATGGTGGTAAGTAAGCTATTGCGGTGAATAGGTGGGCTTTGTGTGTAGAAAATGGTCACCAGAAGGATCTCATCCAACAGAGTCAGAATTGATGGTGGTAAGTAAGCTATTGCGGTGAATAGGTGGGTTTGTGCGTGAAATGGTCACCAGAAGGATCTCATCCAACAGAGTCAGAATTGATGGTGGTAAGTAAGCTATTGCGGTGAATAGGTGGGTTTGTGTGTACAAATGGTCACCAGAAGGATCTCATCCAACAGAGTCAGAATTGATGGTGGTAAGTAAGCTATTGCGGTGAATGGGTGGGTTTGTGTGTAGAAATGGTCACCAGAAGGATCTCATCCAACAGAGTCAGAATTGATGGTGGTAAGTAAGCTATTGCGGTGAATAGGTGGCTTTAGTGTGTAGACATGGTCACCAGAAGGATCTCATCCAACAGAGTCAGAATTGATGGTGGTAAGTAAAGCTATTGCGGTGAATAGGTGGGTTTGTGTGTAGAAATGGTCACCAGAAGGATCTCATCCAACAGAGTCAGAATTGATGTTGTAAGTAAGCTATTGCGGTGAATAGGTGGGTTTGTGTGTAGAAAATGGTCACCAGAAGGATCTCATCCAACAGAGTCAGAATTGATGGTGGTAAGTAAGCTATTGCGGTGAATAGGTGGGTTTGTGTGTAGAAATGGTCACCAGAAGGATCTCATCCAACAGAGTCAGAATTGATGGTGGTAAGTAAGCTATTGCGGTGAATAGGTGGGTTTGTGTGTAGAAATGGTCACCAGAAGGATCTCATCCAACAGAGTCAGAATTGATGCTGGTAAGTAAGCTATTGCGGTGAATAGGTGGGTTTGGTATAGAAATGGTCACCAGAAGGATCTCATCCAACAGAGTCAGAATTGATGGTGGTAAGTAAGCTATTGCGGTGAATAGGTGGGTTTGTGTGTAGAAAATGGTCACCAGAAGGATCTCATCCAACAGAGTCAGAATTGATGGTGGTAAGTAAGCAATTGCGGTGAATAGGTGGGTTTGTGTGTAGAAATGGTCACCAGAAGGATCTCATCCAACAGAGTCAGAATTGATGGTGGTAAGTAAAGCTATTGCGGTGAATAGGTGGGTTTGTGTGTAGACAATGGTCACCAGAAGGATCTCATCCAACAGAGTCAGAATTGATGGTGGTAAAGTAAGCTATTGCGGTGAATAGGTGGGCTTTGTGTGTAGAAATGGTCACCAGAAGGATCTCATCCAACAGAGTCAGAATTGATGGTGGTAAGTAAGCTATTGCGGTGAATAGGTGGGTTTGTGTGTAGAAAATGGTCACCAGAAGGATCTCATCCAACAGAGTCAGAATTGATGTTGGTAGTAAGCTATTGCGGTGAATAGGTGGGTTTTAGTGTAGAAATGGTCACCAGAAGGATCTCATCCAACAGAGTCAGAATTGATGGTGGTAAGTAAGCTATTGCGGTGAATAGGTGGGCTTTGTGTGTAGAAATGGTCACCAGAAGGATCTCATCCAACAGAGTCAGAATTGATGGTGGTAAGTAAGCTATTGCGGTGAATAGGTGGGTTTGTGTGTAGAAATGGTCACCAGAAGGATCTCATCCAACAGAGTCAGAATTGATGGTGGTAAGTAAGCTATTGCGGTGAATAGGTAGGTTTTTTGTGTAGAAATGGTCACCAGAAGGATCTCATCCAACAGAGTCAGAATTGATGGTGGTAAGTAAGCTATTGCGGTGAATAGGTGGGCTTTGTGTGTAGAAATGGTCACCAGAAGGATCTCATCCAACAGAGTCAGAATTGATGGTGGTAAGTAAGCTATTGCGGTGAATAGGTGGGTTTGTGTGCAGAAATGGTCACCAGAAGGATCTCATCCAACAGAGTCAGAATTGATGGTGGTAAGTAAGCTATTGCGGTGAATAGGTGGCTTTGTGTGTAGAAATGGTCACCAGAAGGATCTCATCCAACAGAGTCAGAATTGATGGTGGTAAGTAAGCTATTGCGGTGAATAGGTGGGTTTGTGTGTCAGAAAATGGTCACCAGAAGGATCTCATCCAACAGAGTCAGAATTGATGGTGGTAAGTAAGCTATTGCGGTGAATAGGTGGGCTTTGTGTGTAGAAATGGTCACCAGAAGGATCTCTATCCAACAAGAAGTCAGAATTGATGGTGGTAAGTAAGCTATTGCGGTGAATAGGTGGGCTTTGTGTGTAGAAAATGGTCACCAGAAGGATCTCATCCAACAGAGTCAGAATTGATGGTGGTAAGTAAGCTATTGCGGTGAATAGGTGGGTTTTGTGTGCAGAAATGGTCACCAGAAGGATCTCATCCAACAGAGTCAGAATTGATGGTGGTAAGTAAGCTATTGCGGTGAAATAGGTGGGTTTGTGTGTAGAAATGGTCACCAGAAGGATCTCATCCAACAGAGTCAGAATTGATGGTGGTAAGTAAGCTATTGCGGTGAATAGGTGGGCTTTGTGTGTAGAAATGGTCACCAGAAGGATCTCATCCAACAGAGTCAGAATTGATGGTGGTAAGTAAGCTATTGCGGTGAATAGGTGGTTTTGTGTGTAGAAATGGTCACCAGAAGGATCTCATCCAACAGAGTAAGAATTAATGGTGGTAAGTAAGCTATTGCGGTGAATAGGTGGGTTTGTGTGTAGAAATGGTCACCAGAAGGATCTCATCCAAAAGAATCAGACTTGATGGTGGTAAGTAAGCTATTGCGGTGAATAGGTGGGCTTTGTGTATAGAAATGGTCACCAGAAGGATCTCATCCAACAGAGTCAGAATTGATGGTGGTAAGTAAGCTATTGCGGTGAATAGGTGGTTTGTTTGTAGAAATGGTCACCAGAAGGATCTCATCCAACAGAGTCAGAATTGATGGTGGTAAGTAAGCTATTGCGGTGAAATAGGTGGGTTTGTGTGTAGAAATGGTCACCAGAAGGATCTCATCCAAAAAGTCAGAATTGATGGTGGTAAGTAAGCTATTGCGGTGAATAGGTGGGCTTTGTGTGTAGAAATGGTCACCAGAAGGATCTCATCCAACAGAGTCAGAATTGATGGTGGTAAGTAAGCTATTGCGGTGAAATAGGTGGGTTTGTCTGTAGAAATGGTCACCAGAAGGATCTCATCCAACAGAGTCAGAATTGACGGTGGTGAGTAAGCTATTGCGGTGAATAGGTGGGTTTGTGTGAAGAAATGGTCACCAGAAGGATCTCATCCAAAAAGAGTCAGGAATTGACGGTGGTAAGTAAGCTATTGCGGTGAATAGGTGGCTTTGTGTGTAGAAATGGTCACCAGAAGGATCTCATCCAACAGAGTCAGAATTGATGGAGGTAAGTAAGCTATTGCGGTGAATAGGTGGCTTTGTGTGTAGAAATGGTCACCAGAAGGATCTCATCCAACAGAGTCAGAATTGATGGTGGTAAGTAAGCTATTGCGGTGAATAGGTGGTTTGTCTGTAGAAAATGGTCACCAGAAGGATCTCATCCAACAGAGTCAGAATTGACGGTGGTACAGTAAGCTATTGCGGTGAATAGGTGGGTTTGTGCGTAGAAATGGTCACCAGAAGGATCTCATCCAACAGAGTCAGAATTGATGGTGGTAAGTAAGCTATTGCGGTGAATAGGTGGCTTTGTGTGTAGAAATGGTCACCAGAAGGATCTCATCCAAAAAGTCAGAATTGATGGTGGTAAGTAAGCTATTGCGGTGAATAGGTGGGTTTGTGCGTAGAAATGGTCACCAGAAGGATCTCATCCTAAGCAGTCAGAATTGATGGTGGTAAGTAAGCTATTGCGGTGAATAGGTGGGCTTTGTGTTAGAAATGGTCACCAGAAGGATCTCATCCAACAGAGTCAGAATTGATGGTGGTAAGTAAGCTATTGCGGTGAATAGGTGGGTTTGTCTGTAGAAATGGTCACCAGAAGGATCTCATCCAACAGAGTCAGAATTGATGGTGGTAAGTAAGCTATTGCGGTGAATAGGTGGGCTTTGTCTGTAGAAATGGTCACCAGAAGGATCTCATCCAAAAGAGTCAGAATTGATGGTGGTAAGTAAAGCTATTGCGGTGAATAGGTGGTTTGTGTATGAAATGGTCACCAGAAGGATCTCATCCAACAGAGTCAGAATTGATGGTTGTAAGTAAGCTATTGCGGTGAATAGGTGGGTTTGTGTGTAGAAATGGTCACCAGAAGGATCTCATCCAACAGAGTCAGAATTGATGGTGGTAAGTAAGCTATTGCGGTGAATAGGTGGGTTTGTATGTAGAAATGGTCACCAGAAGGATCTCATCCAACAGAGTCAGAATTGATGGTGGTAAGTAAGCTATTGCGGTGAATAGGTGGGCTTTTGTGTGTAGAAAATGGTCACCAGAAGGATCTCATCCAACAGAGTCAGAATTGATGGTGGTAAGTAAGCTATTGCGGTGAATAGGTGGGTTTGTGTGTTACAATGGTCACCAGAAGGATCTCATCCAACAGAGTCAGAATTGATGGTGGTAAGTAAGCTATTGCGGTGAATAGGTGGGTTTTGTGTCTAGAAATGGTCACCAGAAGGATCTCATCCAACAGAGTCAGAATTGATGGTCGTAAGTAAGCTATTGCGGTGAATAGGTGGCTTTGTGTGTAGAAATGGTCACCAGAAGGATCTCATCCAACAGAGTCAGAATTGATGGTGGTAAGTAAGCTATTGCGGCGAATAGGTGGGCTTTGTGTGTAACAATGGTCACCAGAAGGATCTCATCCAACAGAGTCAGAATTGATGGTGGTAAGTAAGCTATTGCGGTGAATAGGTGGGTTTGTCTGTAGAAATGGTCACCAGAAGGATCTCATCCAAAAAGAGTCAGAATTGATGGTGGTAAGTAAGCTATTGCGGTGAATAGGTGGCTTTGTGTGTAGAAAATGGTCACCAGAAGGATCTCATCCAACAGAGTCAGAATTGATGGTGGTAAGTAAGCTATTGCGGTGAATAGGTGGGTTTGTGTGTAGAAATGGTCACCAGAAGGATCTCATCCAACAAAAAGAGTCAGGAATTGACGGTGGTAAGTAAGCTATTGCGGTGAATAGGTGGGTTTTGTGTTAGAAATGGTCACCAGAAGGATCTCATCCAACAGAGTCAGAATTGATGGTGGTAAGTAAGCTATTGCGGTGAATAGGTGGGTTTGTGTGTAGAAATGGTCACCAGAAGGATCTCATCCAACAGAGTCAGAATTGATGGTGGTAAGTAAGCTATTGCGGTGAATAGGTGGGTTTTGTGTAGAAATGGTCACCAGAAGGATCTCATCCAACAGAGTCAGAATTGATGGTGGTAAGTAAGCTATTGCGGCGAAATAGGTGGCTTTGTGTGTCTACAATGGTCACCAGAAGGATCTCATCCAACAGAGTCAGAATTGATGGTGGTAAGTAAGCTATTGCGGTGAATAGGTGGGCTTTGTCTGTAGAAATGGTCACCAGAAGGATCTCATCCAACAGAGTCAGAATTGATGGTGGTAAGTAAGCTATTGCGGTGAATAGGTGGGCTTTGTGTGTAGAAATGGTCACCAGAAAGGATCTCATCCAACAGAGTCAGAATTGATGGTGGTAAGTAAGCTATTGCGGTGAATAGGTGGGTTTTGTGTAGAAAATGGTCACCAGAAGGATCTCATCCAACAGAGTCAGAATTGACGGTGGTAAGTAAGCAATTGCGGTGAATAGGTGGGCTTTGTGTGTAGAAAATGGTCACCAGAAGGATCTCATCCAACAGAGTCAGAATTGATGGTGGTAAGTAAGCTATTGCGGGTGAATAGGTTGGGTTTTGTGGTAAAATGGTCACCAGAAGGATCTCATACAAAAGAGTCAGAATTGATGGTGGTAAGTAAGCTATTGCGGTGAATAGGTGGGTTTGTCTTTAGAAATGGTCACCAGAAGGATCTCATCCAACAGAGTCAGAATTGATGGTGGTAAGTAAGCTATTGCGGTGAATAGGTGGGTTTGTGTGTCAAAATGGTCACCAGAAGGATCTCATCCAACAGAGTCAGAATTGATGGTGGTAAGTAAGCTATTGCGGTGAATAGGTGGGTTTGTGTGTAGAAATGGTCACCAGAAGGATCTCATCCAACAGAGTCAGAATTGATGGTGGTAAGTAAGCCATTGCGGTGAATAGGTGGGCTTTGTGTGTAGAAATGGTCACCAGAAGGATCTCATCCAACAGAGTCAGAATTGATGGTGGTAAGTAAGCTATTGCGGTGAATAGGTGGGTTTGGTGTAGAAAATGGTCACCAGAAGGATCTCATCCAACAGAGTCAGAATTGATGGTGGTAAGTAAGCTATTGCGGTGAATAGGTGGGCTTTTGTGTGTAGAAATGGTCACCAGAAGGATCTCATCCAACAGAGTCAGAATTGATGGTGGTAAGTAAGCTATTTGCGGTGAATAGGTGGGTTTGTGTGTAGACAATGGTCACCAGAAGGATCTCATCCAACAGAGTCAGAATTGATGGTGGTAAGTAAGCTATTGCGGTGAATAGGTGTGGCTTTGTGTCTAGAAAATGGTCACCAGAAGGATCTCACCAAAAGAGTCAGAATTGATGGTGGTAAGTAAGCTATTGCGGTGAATAGGTGGGTTTGTGTGCAGAAATGGTCACCAAAGGATCTCATCCAACAGAGTCAGAATTGATGGTGGTAAGTAAGCTATTGCGGTAATAGGTGGGTTTGTGTGTAGACAATGGTCACCAGAAGGATCTCATCCAACAGAGTCAGAATTGATGGTGGTAAGTAAGCAATTGCGGTGAATAGGTGGGTTTGTGTGTAGAAATGGTCACCAGAAGGATCTCATCCAACAGAGTCAGAATTGATGGTGGTAAGTAAGCTATTGCGGTGAATAGGTGGGCTTTGTGTGTAGAAAATGGTCACCAGAAGGATCTCATCCAACAGAGTCAGAATTGACGGTGGGTAAGTAAGCTATTGCGGTGAATAGGTGGGTTTGTGTGTCATAATGGTCACCAGAAGGATCTCATCCAACAGAGTCAGAATTGATGGTGGTAAGTAAGCTATTGCGGTGAATAGGTGGGTTTGTGTATAGAAATGGTCACCAGAAGGATCTCATCCAACAGAGTCAGAATTGATGGTGGTAAGTAAGCTATTGCGGTGAAATAGGTGGGTTTGTGTGTAGAAATGGTCACCAGAAGGATCTCATCCAACAGAGTCAGAATTGATGGTGGTAAGTAAGCTATTGCGGCGAATAGGTGGGTTTGTGTGTAGAAATGGTCACCAGAAGGATCTCATCCAACAGAGTCAGAATTGATGGTGGTAAGTAAGCTATTGCGGTGAATAGGTGGGTTTTGTGTGTAGAAATGGTCACCAGAAGGATCTCATCCAACAGAGTCAGAATTGATGGTGGTAAGTAAGCTATTGCGGTGAAATAGGTGGCTTTGTGTGTAACAATGGTCACCAGAAGGATCTCATCCAAAAAGTCAGAATTGATGGTGGTAAGTAAGCAATTGCGGTGAATAGGTGGCTTTTGTGTGTAGAAATGGTCACCAGAAGGATCTCATCCAACAGAGTCAGAATTGATGGTGGTAAGTAAGCTATTGCGGTGAATAGGTGGGTTGTGTCTAGAAATGGTCACCAGAAGGATCTCATCCAACAGAGTCAGAATTGATGGTGGTAAGTAAGCTATTGCGGTGAATAGGTGGGTTTGTGTGTGAAATGGTCACCAGAAGGATCTCATCCAACAGAGTCAGAATTGATGGTGGTAAGTAAGCAATTGCGGTGAATAGGTGGGTTTGTGTGTGAAATGGTCACCAGAAGGATCTCATCCAACAGAGTCAGAATTGATGGTGGTAAGTAAGCTATTGCGGTGAATAGGTGGGTTTGTGTGTATGAAATGGTCACCAGAAGGATCTCATCCAACAGAGTCAGAATTGATGGTGGTAAGTAAGCTATTGCGGTGAATAGGTGGGTTTGTGTGTAGAAATGGTCACCAGAAGGATCTCATCCAACAGAGTCAGAATTGATGGTGGTAAGTAAGCTATTGCGGTGAATAGGTGGGTTTTGTCTGTAGAAAATGGTCACCAGAAGGATCTCATCCAACAGAGTCAGAATTGATGGTGGTAAGTAAGCTATTGCGGTGAATAGGTGGCTTTTGTGTGTAGAAATGGTCACCAGAAGGATCTCATCCAACAGAGTCAGAATTGATGGTGGTAAGTAAGCAATTGCGGTGAATAGGTGGGTTTGTGTGTAGAAAATGGTCACCAGAAGGATCTCATCCAACAGAGTCAGAATTGATGGTGGTAAGTAAGCTATTGCGGTGAATAGGTGGCTTTGTGTGTAACAATGGTCACCAGAAGGATCTCATCCAACAGAGTCAGAATTGATGGTGGTAAGTAAGTTATTGCGGTGAATAGGTGGCTTTGTGTGTAGAAATGGTCACCAGAAGGATCTCATCCAACAGAGTCAGAATTGATGGTGGTAAGTAAAGCTATTGCGGTGAATAGGTGGCTTTGTTTTTAGAAATGGTCACCAGAAGGATCTCATCCAACAGAGTCAGAATTGATGGTGGTAAGTAAGCAATTGCGGTGAATAGGTGGGTTTGTGTGTAGAAATGGTCACCAGAAGGATCTCATCCAACAGAGTCAGAATTGATGGTGGTAAGTAAGCTATTGCGGTGAATAGGTGGCTTTGTGTGTAGAAATGGTCACCAGAAGGATCTCATCCAACAGAGTCAGAATTGATGGTGGTAAGTAAGCTATTGCGGTGAATAGGTGGGTTTTGTGTGTAGAAATGGTCACCAGAAGGATCTCATCCAACAGAGTCAGAATTGATGGTGGTAAGTAAGCTATTGCGGTGAATAGGTGGCTTTGTTTGTAGAAATGGTCACAGAAGGATCTCATCCAACAGAGTCAGAATTGATGGTGGTAAGTAAGCTATTGCGGTGAATAGGTGGGCTTTGTGTGTACAATGGTCACCAGAAGGATCTCATCCAACAGAGTCAGAATTGATGGTGGTAAGTAAGCTATTGCGGTGAATAGGTGGCTTTGTGTGTAGAAATGGTCACCAGAAGGATCTCATCCAACAGAGTCAGAATTGATGGTGGTAAGTAAGCAATTGCGGTGAATAGGTGGGTTTGTGTGTAGAAATGGTCACCAGAAGGATCTCATCCAACAGAGTCAGAATTGATGGTGGTAAGTAAGCTATTGCGGTGAATAGGTGGGTTTTGTGTAGAAATGGTCACCAGAAGGATCTCATCCAAAAGTCAGAATTGATGGTGGTAAGTAAGCTATTGCGGTGAATAGGTGGGTTTGTGTGTAGAAATGGTCACCAGAAGGATCTCATCCAACAGAGTCAGAATTGATGGTGGTAAGTAAGCTATTGCGGTGAATAGGTGGGTTTGTGTGTAGAAAATGGTCACCAGAAGGATCTCATCCACAGAGTCAGAATTGATGGTTGTAAGTAAGCTATTGCGGTGAATAGGTTGGCTTTGTGTGTAGAAATGGTCACCAGAAGGATCTCATCCAACAGAGTCAGAATTGATGGTGGTAAGTAAGCTATTGCGGCGAATAGGTGGGCTTTGTGTGTAGAAAATGGTCACCAGAAGGATCTCATCCAACAGAGTCAGAATTGATGGTGGTAAGTAAGCTATTGCGGCGAATAGGTGGGTTTGTGTGTAGAAATGGTCACCAGAAGGATCTCATCCAACAGAGTCAGAATTGATAGTGGTAAATAAGCTATTGCGGCGAATAGGTGGCTTTGTGTGTAACAATGGTCACCAGAAGGATCTCATCCAACAGAGTCAGAATTGATGGTGGTAAGTAAGCAATTGCGGTGAATAGGTGGTTTTGTCTGTAGTAATGGTCACCAGAAGGATCTCATCCAAACAGAGTCAGAATTGATGGTGGTAAGTAAGCTATTGCGGTGAATAGGTAGGTTTGTGTGTAGAAATGGTCACCAGAAGGATCTCATCCAACAGAGTCAGAATTGATGGTGGTAAAGTAAGCAATTGCGGTGAAATAGGTTGGGGTTTGTGTGTAACAATGGTCACCAGAAGGATCTCATCCAACAGAGTCAGAATTGATGGTGGTAAGTAAGCAATTGCGGTGAATAGGTGGGTTTGTGTGTAGAAATGGTCACCAGAAGGATCTCATCCAACAGAGTCAGAATTGATGGTGGTAAGTAAGCAATTGCGGTGAATAGGTGGGTTTGTGTGTAGAAATGGTCACCAGAAGGATCTCATCCAACAGAGTCAGAATTGATGGTGGTAAGTAAGCAATTGCGGTGAATAGGTGGGTTTGTGTGTAGAAATGGTCACCAGAAGGATCTCATCCAACAGAGTCAGAATTGATGGTGGTAAGTAAGCTATTGCGGTGAATAGGTGGGTTTGTGTGTGAAAATGGTCACCAGAAGGATCTCATCCAAAAAAGTCAGAATTGATGGTGGTAAGTAAGCTATTGCGGTGAATAGGTGGCTTTGTCTGTAGAAATGGTCACCAGAAGGATCTCATCCAACAGAGTCAGAATTGACGGTGGTAAGTAAAGCTATTGCGGTGAATAGGTGGTTTGTCTGTAGAAATGGTCACCAGAAGGATCTCATCCAAAAAGTCAGAATTGACGGTGGTAAGTAAGCTATTGCGGTGAATAGGTAGGTTTGTCTGTAGAAATGGTCACCAGAAGGATCTCATCCAAAAAGTCAGAATTGATGGTGGTAAGTAAGCTATTGCGGTGAATAGGTGGGTTTGTCTGTAGAAATGGTCACCAGAAGGATCTCATCCAACAGAGTCAGAATTGATGGTGGTAAGTAAGCTATTGCGGTGAATAGGTGGTTTTGTGTAAACAATGGTCACCAGAAGGATCTCATCCAACAGAGTCAGAATTGATGGTGGTAAGTAAGCTATTGCGGTGAATAGGTGGCTTTGTCTGTGAAATGGTCACCAGAAGGATCTCATCCAACAGAGTCAGAATTGATGGTGGTAAGTAAGCTATTGCGGTGAATAGGTGGGTTTGTGTGTAGAAATGGTCACCAGAAGGATCTCATCCAACAGAGTCAGAATTGATGGTGGTAAGTAAGCTATTGCGGTGAATAGGTGGCTTTGTCTGTGAAATGGTCACCAGAAGGATCTCATCCAACAGAGTCAGAATTGATGGTGGTAAGTAAGCAATTGCGGTGAATAGGTGGGTTTGTTTGTGAAATGGTCACCAGAAGGATCTCATCCAACAGAGTCAGAATTGATGGTGGTAAGTAAGCTATTGCGGTGAATAGGTGGGTTTGTGTGTAGAAATGGTCACCAGAAGGATCTCATCCAACAGAGTCAGAATTGATGGTGGTAAGTAAGCTATTTGCGGCGAATAGGTGGCTTTGTGTTGTACCAATGGTCACCAGAAGGATCTCATCCAACAGAGTCAGAATTGATGGTGGTAAGTAAGCTATTGCGGCGAATAGGTGGCTTTGTGTGTAGAAATGGTCACCAGAAGGATCTCATCCAACAGAGTCAGAATTGATGGTGGTAAGTAAGCAATTGCGGTGAATAGGTGGTTTGTCTGTAGAAATGGTCACCAGAAGGATCTCATCCAACAGAGTCAGAATTGATGGTGGTAGGTAAGCTATTGCGGTGAATAGGTGGTTTGTCTGTAGAAAATGGTCACCAGAAGGATCTCATCCAACAGAGTCAGAATTGATGGTGGTAAGTAAGCTATTGCGGTGAATAGGTGGGTTTGTCTGTGAAATGGTCACCAGAAGGATCTCATCCAACAGAGTCAGAATTGACGGTGGTAAGTAAGCTATTGCGGTGAATAGGTGGGTTTGTCTGTAGAAATGGTCACCAGAAGGATCTCATCCAACAGAGTCAGAATTGATGGTGGTAAGTAAGCAATTGCGGTGAATAGGTGGGTTTGTCTGTAGAAATGGTCACCAGAAGGATCTCATCCAACAGAGTCAGAATTGATGGTGGTAAGTAAGCTATTGCGGTGAATAGGTGGGTTTGTCTGTAGAAATGGTCACCAGAAGGATCTCATCCAACAGAGTCAGAATTGATGGTGGTAAGTAAGCTATTGCGGTGAATAGGTGGGTTTGTGTGTAGAAATGGTCACCAGAAGGATCTCATCCAACAGAGTCAGAATTGATGGTGGTAAGTAAGCAATTGCGGTGAATAGGTGGGTTTGTCTGTAGAAATGGTCACCAGAAGGATCTCATCCAACAGAGTCAGAATTGATGGTGGTAAGTAAGCTATTGCGGTGAATAGGTGGTTTTGTGTAGCAAATGGTCACCAGAAGGATCTCATCCAACAGAGTCAGAATTGATGGTGGTGTCAAAAAGTAAGCTATTGCGGTGAATAGGTGGGTTTGTCTGTAGAAATGGTCACCAGAAGGATCTCATCCAAAAAAAGTCAGAATTGATGGTGGTAAGTAAGCTAATTGCGGTGAATAGGTGGGTTTTGTGTGTAGAAATGGTCACCAGAAGGATCTCATCCAAAAAGTCAGAATTGATGGTGGTAAGTAAGCTATTGCGGTGAATAGGTGGTTTTGTGTAGAAATGGTCACCAGAAGGATCTCATCCAACAGAGTCAGAATTGATGGTGGTAAGTAAGCTATTGCGGTGAATAGGTGGGTTTGTCTGCAGAAATGGTCACCAGAAGGATCTCATCCAACAGAGTCAGAATTGATGGTGGTAAGTAAGCTATTGCGGTGAATAGGTGGGTTTGTGTGTAGAAATGGTCACCAGAAGGATCTCATCCAACAGAGTCAGAATTGATGGTGGTAAGTAAGCTATTGCGGTGAATAGGTGGGTTTTCTGTAGAAATGGTCACCAGAAGGATCTCATCCAACAGAGTCAAAATTGATGGTGGTAAGTAAGCTATTGCGGTGAATAGGTGGGTTTGTCTGTAGAAATGGTCACCAGAAGGATCTCATCCAACAGAGTCAGAATTTGATGGTGGTAAGTAAGCTATTGCGGTGAATAGGTGAGTTTGTGTGTAGAAATGGTCACCAGAAGGATCTCATCCAACAGAGTCAGAATTGATGGTGGTAAGTAAGCTATTGCGGTGAATAGGTGGGTTTGTCTGTAGAAATGGTCACCAGAAGGATCTCATCCAAAAAAGTCAGAATTGATGGTGGTAAGTAAGCTATTGCGGTGAATAGGTGGTTTGTCTGTAGAAATGGTCACCAGAAGGATCTCATCCAAAAGAGTCAGAATTGATGGTGGTAAGTAAGCTATTGCGGTGAATAGGTGGTTTGTCTGTAGAAATGGTCACCAGAAGGATCTCATCCAAAAAAGTCAGAATTGATGGTGGTAAGTAAGCTATTGCGGTGAATAGGTGGGTTTGTGTGTAGAAATGGTCACCAGAAGGATCTCATCCAACAGAGTCAGAATTGACGGTGGTAAGTAAGCTATTGCGGTGAATAGGTGGTTTTGTCTGTAGAAATGGTCACCAGAAGGATCTCATCCAAAAGAGTCAGAATTGATGGTGGTAAGTAAGCTATTGCGGTGAATAGGTGGGTTTGTGTAGAAATGGTCACCAGAAGGATCTCATCCAAAAAGTCAGAATTGATGGTGGTAAGTAAGCTATTGCGGTGAATAGGTGGGTTTGTCTGTAGAAATGGTCACCAGAAGGATCTCATCCAAAAAAGTCAGAATTGATGGTGGTAAGTAAGCTATTGCGGTGAATAGGTGGGTTTTGTGTGTAGAAATGGTCACCAGAAGGATCTCATCCAACAAAAAGTCAGAATTGACGGTGGTAAGTAAGCTATTGCGGTGAATAGGTGGGTTTGTGTAGAAATGGTCACCAGAAGGATCTCATCCAAAAAGAGTCAGAATTGACGGTGGTAAGTAAGCTATTGCGGTGAATAGGTGGGTTTGTCTGTAGAAATGGTCACCAGAAGGATCTCATCAAAAAAGTCAGAATTGATGGTGGTAAGTAAGCTATTGCGGTGAATAGGTGGGTTTGTCTGTAGAAATGGTCACCAGAAGGATCTCATCCAAAAAGTCAGAATTGATGGTGGTAAGTAAGCTATTGCGGTGAATAGGTGGGTTTGTCTGTAGAAATGGTCACCAGAAGGATCTCATCCAAAAAAGTCAGAATTGACGGTGGTAAGTAAGCTATTGCGGTGAATAGGTGGGTTTTGTGTAGAAATGGTCACCAGAAGGATCTCATCCAAAAGAGTCAGAATTGATGGTGGTAAGTAAGCTATTGCGGTGAATAGGTGGGTTTGTCTGTAGAAATGGTCACCAGAAGGATCTCATCCAAAAAGTCAGAATTGACGGTGGTAAGTAAGCTATTGCGGTGAATAGGTGGGTTTGTCTGTAGAAATGGTCACCAGAAGGATCTCATCCAAAAAGTCAGAATTGACGGTGGTAAGTAAGCTATTGCGGTGAATAGGTGGGTTTGTCTGTAGAAATGGTCACCAGAAGGATCTCATCCAAAAGAGTCAGAATTGATGGTGGTAAGTAAGCTATTGCGGTGAATAGGTGGGTTTGTCTGTGAAATGGTCACCAGAAGGATCTCATCCAAAAAGTCAGAATTGACGGTGGTAAGTAAGCTATTGCGGTGAATAGGTGGGTTTGTCTGTAGAAATGGTCACCAGAAGGATCTCATCCAAAAAAGTCAGAATTGACGGTGGTAAGTAAGCTATTGCGGTGAATAGGTGGGTTTGTCTGTAGAAATGGTCACCAGAAGGATCTCATCCAACAGAGTCAGAATTGACGGTGGTAAGTAAGCTATTGCGGTGAATAGGTGGGTTTGTCTGTAAAAAATGGTCACCAGAAGGATCTCATCCAAAAAAGTCAGAATTGACGGTGGTAAGTAAGCTATTGCGGTGAATAGGTGGGTTTGTCTGTAGAAATGGTCACCAGAAGGATCTCATCCAAAAGAGTCAGAATTGACGGTGGTAAGTAAGCTATTGCGGTGAATAGGTGGGTTTGTCTGTAGAAATGGTCACCAGAAGGATCTCATCCAAAAGAGTCAGAATTGACGGTGGTAAGTAAGCTATTGCGGTGAATAGGTGGGTTTGTCTGTAGAAATGGTCACCAGAAGGATCTCATCCAAAAAGTCAGAATTGACGGTGGTAAGTAAGCTATTGCGGTGAATAGGTGGGTTTGTCTGTAGAAATGGTCACCAGAAGGATCTCATCCAACAGAGTCAGAATTGACGGTGGTAAGTAAGCTATTGCGGTGAATAGGTGGGTTTGTCTGTAGAAATGGTCACCAGAAGGATCTCATCCAAAAAAGTCAGAATTGATGGTGGTAAGTAAGCTATTGCGGTGAATAGGTGGGTTTGTCTGTAGAAATGGTCACCAGAAGGATCTCATCCAAAAGAGTCAGAATTGACGGTGGTAAGTAAGCTATTGCGGTGAATAGGTGGGTTTGTCTGTAGAAATGGTCACCAGAAGGATCTCATCCAACAGAGTCAGAATTGATGGTGGTAAGTAAGCTATTGCGGTGAATAGGTGGTTTGTGTAGAAATGGTCACCAGAAGGATCTCATCCAAAAGAGTCAGAATTGACGGTGGTAAGTAAGCTATTGCGGTGAATAGGTGGGTTTGTCTGTAGAAATGGTCACCAGAAGGATCTCATCCAAAAAGTCAGAATTGATGGTGGTAAGTAAGCTATTGCGGTGAATAGGTGGTTTGTGTCTGTGAAATGGTCACCAGAAGGATCTCATCCAAAAAGTCAGAATTGACGGTGGTAAGTAAGCTATTGCGGTGAATAGGTGGGTTTGTCTGTAGAAATGGTCACCAGAAGGATCTCATCCAAAAAAGTCAGAATTGACGGTGGTAAGTAAGCTATTGCGGTGAATAGGTGGTTTGTCTGTAGAAATGGTCACCAGAAGGATCTCATCCAAAAAAGTCAGAATTGACGGTGGTAAGTAAGCTATTGCGGTGAATAGGTGGGTTTGTCTGTAGAAATGGTCACCAGAAGGATCTCATCCAACAGAGTCAGAATTGATGGTGGTAAGTAAGCTATTGCGGTGAATAGGTGGGTTTGTCTGTAGAAATGGTCACCAGAAGGATCTCATCCAACAGAGTCAGAATTGACGGTGGTAAGTAAGCTATTGCGGTGAATAGGTGGGTTTGTCTGTAGAAATGGTCACCAGAAGGATCTCATCCAAAAAAGTCAGAATTGACGGTGGTAAGTAAGCTATTGCGGTGAATAGGTGGGTTTGTCTGTAGAAATGGTCACCAGAAGGATCTCATCCAACAGAGTCAGAATTGATGGTGGTAAGTAAGCTATTGCGGTGAATAGGTGGGTTTGTCTGTAGAAATGGTCACCAGAAGGATCTCATCCAAAAAGTCAGAATTGACGGTGGTAAGTAAGCTATTGCGGTGAATAGGTGGGTTTGTCTGTGAAATGGTCACCAGAAGGATCTCATCCAAAAGAGTCAGAATTGATGGTGGTAAGTAAGCTATTGCGGTGAATAGGTGGGTTTGTCTGTAGAAATGGTCACCAGAAGGATCTCATCCAAAAGAGTCAGAATTGACGGTGGTAAGTAAGCTATTGCGGTGAATAGGTGGGTTTGTCTGTAGAAATGGTCACCAGAAGGATCTCATCCAAAAGAGTCAGAATTGATGGTGGTAAGTAAGCTATTGCGGTGAATAGGTGGGTTTGTCTGTAGAAATGGTCACCAGAAGGATCTCATCCAAAAAAGAGTCAGAATTGACGGTGGTAAGTAAGCTATTGCGGTGAATAGGTGGGTTTGTCTGTAGAAATGGTCACCAGAAGGATCTCATCCAACAGAGTCAGAATTGACGGTGGTAAGTAAGCTATTGCGGTGAATAGGTGGGTTTGTCTGTAGAAATGGTCACCAGAAGGATCTCATCCAAAAAAGTCAGAATTGATGGTGGTAAGTAAGCTATTGCGGTGAATAGGTGGGTTTGTCTGTAGAAATGGTCACCAGAAGGATCTCATCCAAAAAAGTCAGAATTGACGGTGGTAAGTAAGCTATTGCGGTGAATAGGTGGGTTTGTCTGTAGAAATGGTCACCAGAAGGATCTCATCCAAAAGAGTCAGAATTGATGGTGGTAAGTAAGCTATTGCGGTGAATAGGTGGGTTTGTCTGTAGAAATGGTCACCAGAAGGATCTCATCCAAAAAAGTCAGAATTGACGGTGGTAAGTAAGCTATTGCGGTGAATAGGTGGGTTTGTCTGTAGAAATGGTCACCAGAAGGATCTCATCCAAAAAAGTCAGAATTGACGGTGGTAAGTAAGCTATTGCGGTGAATAGGTGGGTTTGTCTGTAGAAATGGTCACCAGAAGGATCTCATCCAAAAAAGTCAGAATTGACGGTGGTAAGTAAGCTATTGCGGTGAATAGGTGGGTTTGTCTGTAGAAATGGTCACCAGAAGGATCTCATCCAAAAAAGTCAGAATTGATGGTGGTAAGTAAGCTATTGCGGTGAATAGGTGGGTTTGTCTGTAGAAATGGTCACCAGAAGGATCTCATCCAAAAAAGTCAGAATTGATGGTGGTAAGTAAGCTATTGCGGTGAATAGGTGGGTTTGTCTGTAGAAATGGTCACCAGAAGGATCTCATCCAAAAAAGTCAGAATTGACGGTGGTAAGTAAGCTATTGCGGTGAATAGGTGGGTTTGTCTGTAGAAATGGTCACCAGAAGGATCTCATCCAAAAAAGTCAGAATTGACGGTGGTAAGTAAGCTATTGCGGTGAATAGGTGGGTTTGTCTGTAGAAATGGTCACCAGAAGGATCTCATCCAACAGAGTCAGAATTGACGGTGGTAAGTAAGCTATTGCGGTGAATAGGTGGGTTTGTCTGTAGAAATGGTCACCAGAAGGATCTCATCCAAAAAAGACAGAATTGACGGTGGTAAGTAAGCTATTGCGGTGAATAGGTGGGTTTGTCTGTAGAAATGGTCACCAGAAGGATCTCATCCAAAAAGTCAGAATTGACGGTGGTAAGTAAGCTATTGCGGTGAATAGGTGGGTTTGTCTGTAGAAATGGTCACCAGAAGGATCTCATCCAAAAAGTCAGAATTGACGGTGGTAAGTAAGCTATTGCGGTGAATAGGTGGGTTTGTCTGTAGAAATGGTCACCAGAAGGATCTCATCCAAAAAAGTCAGAATTGATGGTGGTAAGTAAGCTATTGCGGTGAATAGGTGGGTTTGTCTGTAGAAATGGTCACCAGAAGGATCTCATCCAAAAAAGTCAGAATTGACGGTGGTAAGTAAGCTATTGCGGTGAATAGGTGGGTTTGTCTGTAGAAATGGTCACCAGAAGGATCTCATCCAAAAGAGTCAGAATTGACGGTGGTAAGTAAGCTATTGCGGTGAATAGGTGGGTTTGTCTGTAGAAATGGTCACCAGAAGGATCTCATCCAAAAAAGTCAGAATTGACGGTGGTAAGTAAGCTATTGCGGTGAATAGGTGGGTTTGTCTGTAGAAATGGTCACCAGAAGGATCTCATCCAAAAAGTCAGAATTGACGGTGGTAAGTAAGCTATTGCGGTGAATAGGTGGGTTTGTCTGTAGAAATGGTCACCAGAAGGATCTCATCCAAAAAAGTCAGAATTGACGGTGGTAAGTAAGCTATTGCGGTGAATAGGTGGGTTTGTCTGTAGAAATGGTCACCAGAAGGATCTCATCCAAAAAAGTCAGAATTGACGGTGGTAAGTAAGCTATTGCGGTGAATAGGTGGGTTTGTCTGTAGAAATGGTCACCAGAAGGATCTCATCCAAAAAGTCAGAATTGACGGTGGTAAGTAAGCTATTGCGGTGAATAGGTGGGTTTGTCTGTAGAAATGGTCACCAGAAGGATCTCATCCAAAAAAGTCAGAATTGACGGTGGTAAGTAAGCTATTGCGGTGAATAGGTGGGTTTGTCTGTAGAAATGGTCACCAGAAGGATCTCATCCAAAAAAGTCAGAATTGACGGTGGTAAGTAAGCTATTGCGGTGAATAGGTGGGTTTGTCTGTAGAAATGGTCACCAGAAGGATCTCATCCAAAAAAGTCAGAATTGACGGTGGTAAGTAAGCTATTGCGGTGAATAGGTGGGTTTGTCTGTAGAAATGGTCACCAGAAGGATCTCATCCAAAAAAGTCAGAATTGACGGTGGTAAGTAAGCTATTGCGGTGAATAGGTGGGTTTGTCTGTAGAAATGGTCACCAGAAGGATCTCATCCAAAAAAGTCAGAATTGACGGTGGTAAGTAAGCTATTGCGGTGAATAGGTGGGTTTGTCTGTAGAAATGGTCACCAGAAGGATCTCATCCAAAAAAGTCAGAATTGACGGTGGTAAGTAAGCTATTGCGGTGAATAGGTGGGTTTGTCTGTAGAAATGGTCACCAGAAGGATCTCATCCAAAAAAGTCAGAATTGACGGTGGTAAGTAAGCTATTGCGGTGAATAGGTGGGTTTGTCTGTAGAAATGGTCACCAGAAGGATCTCATCCAAAAAAAGTCAGAATTGACGGTGGTAAGTAAGCTATTGCGGTGAATAGGTGGGTTTGTCTGTAGAAATGGTCACCAGAAGGATCTCATCCAAAAAAGTCAGAATTGACGGTGGTAAGTAAGCTATTGCGGTGAATAGGTGGGTTTGTCTGTAGAAATGGTCACCAGAAGGATCTCATCCAAAAAAGTCAGAATTGACGGTGGTAAGTAAGCTATTGCGGTGAATAGGTGGGTTTGTCTGTAGAAATGGTCACCAGAAGGATCTCATCCAAAAAAGTCAGAATTGACGGTGGTAAGTAAGCTATTGCGGTGAATAGGTGGGTTTGTCTGTAGAAATGGTCACCAGAAGGATCTCATCCAAAAAAGTCAGAATTGACGGTGGTAAGTAAGCTATTGCGGTGAATAGGTGGGTTTGTCTGTAGAAATGGTCACCAGAAGGATCTCATCCAAAAAAAGTCAGAATTGACGGTGGTAAGTAAGCTATTGCGGTGAATAGGTGGGTTTGTCTGTAGAAATGGTCACCAGAAGGATCTCATCCAAAAAAGTCAGAATTGACGGTGGTAAGTAAGCTATTGCGGTGAATAGGTGGGTTTGTCTGTAGAAATGGTCACCAGAAGGATCTCATCCAAAAAAGTCAGAATTGACGGTGGTAAGTAAGCTATTGCGGTGAATAGGTGGGTTTGTCTGTAGAAATGGTCACCAGAAGGATCTCATCCAAAAAAGTCAGAATTGACGGTGGTAAGTAAGCTATTGCGGTGAATAGGTGGGTTTGTCTGTAGAAATGGTCACCAGAAGGATCTCATCCAAAAAAGTCAGAATTGACGGTGGTAAGTAAGCTATTGCGGTGAATAGGTGGGTTTGTCTGTAGAAATGGTCACCAGAAGGATCTCATCCAAAAAAAGTCAGAATTGACGGTGGTAAGTAAGCTATTGCGGTGAATAGGTGGGTTTGTCTGTAGAAATGGTCACCAGAAGGATCTCATCCAAAAAAAGTCAGAATTGACGGTGGTAAGTAAGCTATTGCGGTGAATAGGTGGGTTTGTCTGTAGAAATGGTCACCAGAAGGATCTCATCCAAAAAAGTCAGAATTGACGGTGGTAAGTAAGCTATTGCGGTGAATAGGTGGGTTTGTCTGTAGAAATGGTCACCAGAAGGATCTCATCCAAAAAAAGTCAGAATTGACGGTGGTAAGTAAGCTATTGCGGTGAATAGGTGGGTTTGTCTGTAGAAATGGTCACCAGAAGGATCTCATCCAAAAAAGTCAGAATTGACGGTGGTAAGTAAGCTATTGCGGTGAATAGGTGGGTTTGTCTGTAGAAATGGTCACCAGAAGGATCTCATCCAAAAAAAGTCAGAATTGACGGTGGTAAGTAAGCTATTGCGGTGAATAGGTGGGTTTGTCTGTAGAAATGGTCACCAGAAGGATCTCATCCAAAAAAAGTCAGAATTGACGGTGGTAAGTAAGCTATTGCGGTGAATAGGTGGGTTTGTCTGTAGAAATGGTCACCAGAAGGATCTCATCCAAAAAAGTCAGAATTGACGGTGGTAAGTAAGCTATTGCGGTGAATAGGTGGGTTTGTCTGTAGAAATGGTCACCAGAAGGATCTCATCCAAAAAAAGTCAGAATTGACGGTGGTAAGTAAGCTATTGCGGTGAATAGGTGGGTTTGTCTGTAGAAATGGTCACCAGAAGGATCTCATCCAAAAAAAGTCAGAATTGACGGTGGTAAGTAAGCTATTGCGGTGAATAGGTGGGTTTGTCTGTAGAAATGGTCACCAGAAGGATCTCATCCAAAAAAAGTCAGAATTGACGGTGGTAAGTAAGCTATTGCGGTGAATAGGTGGGTTTGTCTGTAGAAATGGTCACCAGAAGGATCTCATCCAAAAAAGTCAGAATTGACGGTGGTAAGTAAGCTATTGCGGTGAATAGGTGGGTTTGTCTGTAGAAATGGTCACCAGAAGGATCTCATCCAAAAAAAGTCAGAATTGACGGTGGTAAGTAAGCTATTGCGGTGAATAGGTGGGTTTGTCTGTAGAAATGGTCACCAGAAGGATCTCATCCAAAAAAAGTCAGAATTGACGGTGGTAAGTAAGCTATTGCGGTGAATAGGTGGGTTTGTCTGTAGAAATGGTCACCAGAAGGATCTCATCCAAAAAAGTCAGAATTGACGGTGGTAAGTAAGCTATTGCGGTGAATAGGTGGGTTTGTCTGTAGAAATGGTCACCAGAAGGATCTCATCCAAAAAAAGTCAGAATTGACGGTGGTAAGTAAGCTATTGCGGTGAATAGGTGGGTTTGTCTGTAGAAATGGTCACCAGAAGGATCTCATCCAAAAAAAGTCAGAATTGACGGTGGTAAGTAAGCTATTGCGGTGAATAGGTGGGTTTGTCTGTAGAAATGGTCACCAGAAGGATCTCATCCAAAAAAAGTCAGAATTGACGGTGGTAAGTAAGCTATTGCGGTGAATAGGTGGGTTTGTCTGTAGAAATGGTCACCAGAAGGATCTCATCCAAAAAAGTCAGAATTGACGGTGGTAAGTAAGCTATTGCGGTGAATAGGTGGGTTTGTCTGTAGAAATGGTCACCAGAAGGATCTCATCCAAAAAAAGTCAGAATTGACGGTGGTAAGTAAGCTATTGCGGTGAATAGGTGGGTTTGTCTGTAGAAATGGTCACCAGAAGGATCTCATCCAAAAAAGTCAGAATTGACGGTGGTAAGTAAGCTATTGCGGTGAATAGGTGGGTTTGTCTGTAGAAATGGTCACCAGAAGGATCTCATCCAAAAAAAGTCAGAATTGACGGTGGTAAGTAAGCTATTGCGGTGAATAGGTGGGTTTGTCTGTAGAAATGGTCACCAGAAGGATCTCATCCAAAAAAAGTCAGAATTGACGGTGGTAAGTAAGCTATTGCGGTGAATAGGTGGGTTTGTCTGTAGAAATGGTCACCAGAAGGATCTCATCCAAAAAAAGTCAGAATTGACGGTGGTAAGTAAGCTATTGCGGTGAATAGGTGGGTTTGTCTGTAGAAATGGTCACCAGAAGGATCTCATCCAAAAAAAGTCAGAATTGACGGTGGTAAGTAAGCTATTGCGGTGAATAGGTGGGTTTGTCTGTAGAAATGGTCACCAGAAGGATCTCATCCAAAAAAAGTCAGAATTGACGGTGGTAAGTAAGCTATTGCGGTGAATAGGTGGGTTTGTCTGTAGAAATGGTCACCAGAAGGATCTCATCCAAAAAAAGTCAGAATTGACGGTGGTAAGTAAGCTATTGCGGTGAATAGGTGGGTTTGTCTGTAGAAATGGTCACCAGAAGGATCTCATCCAAAAAAAGTCAGAATTGACGGTGGTAAGTAAGCTATTGCGGTGAATAGGTGGGTTTGTCTGTAGAAATGGTCACCAGAAGGATCTCATCCAAAAAAAGTCAGAATTGACGGTGGTAAGTAAGCTATTGCGGTGAATAGGTGGGTTTGTCTGTAGAAATGGTCACCAGAAGGATCTCATCCAAAAAAAGTCAGAATTGACGGTGGTAAGTAAGCTATTGCGGTGAATAGGTGGGTTTGTCTGTAGAAATGGTCACCAGAAGGATCTCATCCAAAAAAAGTCAGAATTGACGGTGGTAAGTAAGCTATTGCGGTGAATAGGTGGGTTTGTCTGTAGAAATGGTCACCAGAAGGATCTCATCCAAAAAAGTCAGAATTGACGGTGGTAAGTAAGCTATTGCGGTGAATAGGTGGGTTTGTCTGTAGAAATGGTCACCAGAAGGATCTCATCCAAAAAAAGTCAGAATTGACGGTGGTAAGTAAGCTATTGCGGTGAATAGGTGGGTTTGTCTGTAGAAATGGTCACCAGAAGGATCTCATCCAAAAAAAGTCAGAATTGACGGTGGTAAGTAAGCTATTGCGGTGAATAGGTGGGTTTGTCTGTAGAAATGGTCACCAGAAGGATCTCATCCAAAAAAAGTCAGAATTGACGGTGGTAAGTAAGCTATTGCGGTGAATAGGTGGGTTTGTCTGTAGAAATGGTCACCAGAAGGATCTCATCCAAAAAAAGTCAGAATTGACGGTGGTAAGTAAGCTATTGCGGTGAATAGGTGGGTTTGTCTGTAGAAATGGTCACCAGAAGGATCTCATCCAAAAAAGTCAGAATTGACGGTGGTAAGTAAGCTATTGCGGTGAATAGGTGGGTTTGTCTGTAGAAATGGTCACCAGAAGGATCTCATCCAAAAAAGTCAGAATTGACGGTGGTAAGTAAGCTATTGCGGTGAATAGGTGGGTTTGTCTGTAGAAATGGTCACCAGAAGGATCTCATCCAAAAAAAGTCAGAATTGACGGTGGTAAGTAAGCTATTGCGGTGAATAGGTGGGTTTGTCTGTAGAAATGGTCACCAGAAGGATCTCATCCAAAAAAGTCAGAATTGACGGTGGTAAGTAAGCTATTGCGGTGAATAGGTGGGTTTGTCTGTAGAAATGGTCACCAGAAGGATCTCATCCAAAAAAAGTCAGAATTGACGGTGGTAAGTAAGCTATTGCGGTGAATAGGTGGGTTTGTCTGTAGAAATGGTCACCAGAAGGATCTCATCCAAAAAAAGTCAGAATTGACGGTGGTAAGTAAGCTATTGCGGTGAATAGGTGGGTTTGTCTGTAGAAATGGTCACCAGAAGGATCTCATCCAAAAAAGTCAGAATTGACGGTGGTAAGTAAGCTATTGCGGTGAATAGGTGGGTTTGTCTGTAGAAATGGTCACCAGAAGGATCTCATCCAAAAAAAGTCAGAATTGACGGTGGTAAGTAAGCTATTGCGGTGAATAGGTGGGTTTGTCTGTAGAAATGGTCACCAGAAGGATCTCATCCAAAAAAGTCAGAATTGACGGTGGTAAGTAAGCTATTGCGGTGAATAGGTGGGTTTGTCTGTAGAAATGGTCACCAGAAGGATCTCATCCAAAAAAAGTCAGAATTGACGGTGGTAAGTAAGCTATTGCGGTGAATAGGTGGGTTTGTCTGTAGAAATGGTCACCAGAAGGATCTCATCCAAAAAAGTCAGAATTGACGGTGGTAAGTAAGCTATTGCGGTGAATAGGTGGGTTTGTCTGTAGAAATGGTCACCAGAAGGATCTCATCCAAAAAAAGTCAGAATTGACGGTGGTAAGTAAGCTATTGCGGTGAATAGGTGGGTTTGTCTGTAGAAATGGTCACCAGAAGGATCTCATCCAAAAAAAGTCAGAATTGACGGTGGTAAGTAAGCTATTGCGGTGAATAGGTGGGTTTGTCTGTAGAAATGGTCACCAGAAGGATCTCATCCAAAAAAGTCAGAATTGACGGTGGTAAGTAAGCTATTGCGGTGAATAGGTGGGTTTGTCTGTAGAAATGGTCACCAGAAGGATCTCATCCAAAAAAAGTCAGAATTGACGGTGGTAAGTAAGCTATTGCGGTGAATAGGTGGGTTTGTCTGTAGAAATGGTCACCAGAAGGATCTCATCCAAAAAAGTCAGAATTGACGGTGGTAAGTAAGCTATTGCGGTGAATAGGTGGGTTTGTCTGTAGAAATGGTCACCAGAAGGATCTCATCCAAAAAAGTCAGAATTGACGGTGGTAAGTAAGCTATTGCGGTGAATAGGTGGGTTTGTCTGTAGAAATGGTCACCAGAAGGATCTCATCCAAAAAAAGTCAGAATTGACGGTGGTAAGTAAGCTATTGCGGTGAATAGGTGGGTTTGTCTGTAGAAATGGTCACCAGAAGGATCTCATCCAAAAAAAGTCAGAATTGACGGTGGTAAGTAAGCTATTGCGGTGAATAGGTGGGTTTGTCTGTAGAAATGGTCACCAGAAGGATCTCATCCAAAAAAGTCAGAATTGACGGTGGTAAGTAAGCTATTGCGGTGAATAGGTGGGTTTGTCTGTAGAAATGGTCACCAGAAGGATCTCATCCAAAAAAGTCAGAATTGACGGTGGTAAGTAAGCTATTGCGGTGAATAGGTGGGTTTGTCTGTAGAAATGGTCACCAGAAGGATCTCATCCAAAAAAAGTCAGAATTGACGGTGGTAAGTAAGCTATTGCGGTGAATAGGTGGGTTTGTCTGTAGAAATGGTCACCAGAAGGATCTCATCCAAAAAAAGTCAGAATTGACGGTGGTAAGTAAGCTATTGCGGTGAATAGGTGGGTTTGTCTGTAGAAATGGTCACCAGAAGGATCTCATCCAAAAAAAGTCAGAATTGACGGTGGTAAGTAAGCTATTGCGGTGAATAGGTGGGTTTGTCTGTAGAAATGGTCACCAGAAGGATCTCATCCAAAAAAGTCAGAATTGACGGTGGTAAGTAAGCTATTGCGGTGAATAGGTGGGTTTGTCTGTAGAAATGGTCACCAGAAGGATCTCATCCAAAAAGTCAGAATTGACGGTGGTAAGTAAGCTATTGCGGTGAATAGGTGGGTTTGTCTGTAGAAATGGTCACCAGAAGGATCTCATCCAAAAAAAGTCAGAATTGACGGTGGTAAGTAAGCTATTGCGGTGAATAGGTGGGTTTGTCTGTAGAAATGGTCACCAGAAGGATCTCATCCAAAAAAAGTCAGAATTGACGGTGGTAAGTAAGCTATTGCGGTGAATAGGTGGGTTTGTCTGTAGAAATGGTCACCAGAAGGATCTCATCCAAAAAAAGTCAGAATTGACGGTGGTAAGTAAGCTATTGCGGTGAATAGGTGGGTTTGTCTGTAGAAATGGTCACCAGAAGGATCTCATCCAAAAAAGTCAGAATTGACGGTGGTAAGTAAGCTATTGCGGTGAATAGGTGGGTTTGTCTGTAGAAATGGTCACCAGAAGGATCTCATCCAAAAAAGTCAGAATTGACGGTGGTAAGTAAGCTATTGCGGTGAATAGGTGGGTTTGTCTGTAGAAATGGTCACCAGAAGGATCTCATCCAAAAAGTCAGAATTGACGGTGGTAAGTAAGCTATTGCGGTGAATAGGTGGGTTTGTCTGTAGAAATGGTCACCAGAAGGATCTCATCCAAAAAAGTCAGAATTGACGGTGGTAAGTAAGCTATTGCGGTGAATAGGTGGGTTTGTCTGTAGAAATGGTCACCAGAAGGATCTCATCCAAAAAAGTCAGAATTGACGGTGGTAAGTAAGCTATTGCGGTGAATAGGTGGGTTTGTCTGTAGAAATGGTCACCAGAAGGATCTCATCCAAAAAAAGTCAGAATTGACGGTGGTAAGTAAGCTATTGCGGTGAATAGGTGGGTTTGTCTGTAGAAATGGTCACCAGAAGGATCTCATCCAAAAAAGTCAGAATTGACGGTGGTAAGTAAGCTATTGCGGTGAATAGGTGGGTTTGTCTGTAGAAATGGTCACCAGAAGGATCTCATCCAAAAAAGTCAGAATTGACGGTGGTAAGTAAGCTATTGCGGTGAATAGGTGGGTTTGTCTGTAGAAATGGTCACCAGAAGGATCTCATCCAAAAAAGTCAGAATTGACGGTGGTAAGTAAGCTATTGCGGTGAATAGGTGGGTTTGTCTGTAGAAATGGTCACCAGAAGGATCTCATCCAAAAAAGTCAGAATTGACGGTGGTAAGTAAGCTATTGCGGTGAATAGGTGGGTTTGTCTGTAGAAATGGTCACCAGAAGGATCTCATCCAAAAAAGTCAGAATTGACGGTGGTAAGTAAGCTATTGCGGTGAATAGGTGGGTTTGTCTGTAGAAATGGTCACCAGAAGGATCTCATCCAAAAAAGTCAGAATTGACGGTGGTAAGTAAGCTATTGCGGTGAATAGGTGGGTTTGTCTGTAGAAATGGTCACCAGAAGGATCTCATCCAAAAAAGTCAGAATTGACGGTGGTAAGTAAGCTATTGCGGTGAATAGGTGGGTTTGTCTGTAGAAATGGTCACCAGAAGGATCTCATCCAAAAAAGTCAGAATTGACGGTGGTAAGTAAGCTATTGCGGTGAATAGGTGGGTTTGTCTGTAGAAATGGTCACCAGAAGGATCTCATCCAAAAAAGTCAGAATTGACGGTGGTAAGTAAGCTATTGCGGTGAATAGGTGGGTTTGTCTGTAGAAATGGTCACCAGAAGGATCTCATCCAAAAAGTCAGAATTGACGGTGGTAAGTAAGCTATTGCGGTGAATAGGTGGGTTTGTCTGTAGAAATGGTCACCAGAAGGATCTCATCCAAAAAAGTCAGAATTGACGGTGGTAAGTAAGCTATTGCGGTGAATAGGTGGGTTTGTCTGTAGAAATGGTCACCAGAAGGATCTCATCCAAAAAAGTCAGAATTGACGGTGGTAAGTAAGCTATTGCGGTGAATAGGTGGGTTTGTCTGTAGAAATGGTCACCAGAAGGATCTCATCCAAAAAAGTCAGAATTGACGGTGGTAAGTAAGCTATTGCGGTGAATAGGTGGGTTTGTCTGTAGAAATGGTCACCAGAAGGATCTCATCCAAAAAAGTCAGAATTGACGGTGGTAAGTAAGCTATTGCGGTGAATAGGTGGGTTTGTCTGTAGAAATGGTCACCAGAAGGATCTCATCCAAAAAAGTCAGAATTGACGGTGGTAAGTAAGCTATTGCGGTGAATAGGTGGGTTTGTCTGTAGAAATGGTCACCAGAAGGATCTCATCCAAAAAAGTCAGAATTGACGGTGGTAAGTAAGCTATTGCGGTGAATAGGTGGGTTTGTCTGTAGAAATGGTCACCAGAAGGATCTCATCCAAAAAAGTCAGAATTGACGGTGGTAAGTAAGCTATTGCGGTGAATAGGTGGGTTTGTCTGTAGAAATGGTCACCAGAAGGATCTCATCCAAAAAAGTCAGAATTGACGGTGGTAAGTAAGCTATTGCGGTGAATAGGTGGGTTTGTCTGTAGAAATGGTCACCAGAAGGATCTCATCCAAAAAAGTCAGAATTGACGGTGGTAAGTAAGCTATTGCGGTGAATAGGTGGGTTTGTCTGTAGAAATGGTCACCAGAAGGATCTCATCCAAAAAAAGTCAGAATTGACGGTGGTAAGTAAGCTATTGCGGTGAATAGGTGGGTTTGTCTGTAGAAATGGTCACCAGAAGGATCTCATCCAAAAAAGTCAGAATTGACGGTGGTAAGTAAGCTATTGCGGTGAATAGGTGGGTTTGTCTGTAGAAATGGTCACCAGAAGGATCTCATCCAAAAAAGTCAGAATTGACGGTGGTAAGTAAGCTATTGCGGTGAATAGGTGGGTTTGTCTGTAGAAATGGTCACCAGAAGGATCTCATCCAAAAAAGTCAGAATTGACGGTGGTAAGTAAGCTATTGCGGTGAATAGGTGGGTTTGTCTGTAGAAATGGTCACCAGAAGGATCTCATCCAAAAAAGTCAGAATTGACGGTGGTAAGTAAGCTATTGCGGTGAATAGGTGGGTTTGTCTGTAGAAATGGTCACCAGAAGGATCTCATCCAAAAAAGTCAGAATTGACGGTGGTAAGTAAGCTATTGCGGTGAATAGGTGGGTTTGTCTGTAGAAATGGTCACCAGAAGGATCTCATCCAAAAAAGTCAGAATTGACGGTGGTAAGTAAGCTATTGCGGTGAATAGGTGGGTTTGTCTGTAGAAATGGTCACCAGAAGGATCTCATCCAAAAAAGTCAGAATTGACGGTGGTAAGTAAGCTATTGCGGTGAATAGGTGGGTTTGTCTGTAGAAATGGTCACCAGAAGGATCTCATCCAAAAAAGTCAGAATTGACGGTGGTAAGTAAGCTATTGCGGTGAATAGGTGGGTTTGTCTGTAGAAATGGTCACCAGAAGGATCTCATCCAAAAAAGTCAGAATTGACGGTGGTAAGTAAGCTATTGCGGTGAATAGGTGGGTTTGTCTGTAGAAATGGTCACCAGAAGGATCTCATCCAAAAAAGTCAGAATTGACGGTGGTAAGTAAGCTATTGCGGTGAATAGGTGGGTTTGTCTGTAGAAATGGTCACCAGAAGGATCTCATCCAAAAAAGTCAGAATTGACGGTGGTAAGTAAGCTATTGCGGTGAATAGGTGGGTTTGTCTGTAGAAATGGTCACCAGAAGGATCTCATCCAAAAAAGTCAGAATTGACGGTGGTAAGTAAGCTATTGCGGTGAATAGGTGGGTTTGTCTGTAGAAATGGTCACCAGAAGGATCTCATCCAAAAAAGTCAGAATTGACGGTGGTAAGTAAGCTATTGCGGTGAATAGGTGGGTTTGTCTGTAGAAATGGTCACCAGAAGGATCTCATCCAAAAAAAGTCAGAATTGACGGTGGTAAGTAAGCTATTGCGGTGAATAGGTGGGTTTGTCTGTAGAAATGGTCACCAGAAGGATCTCATCCAAAAAAGTCAGAATTGACGGTGGTAAGTAAGCTATTGCGGTGAATAGGTGGGTTTGTCTGTAGAAATGGTCACCAGAAGGATCTCATCCAAAAAAGTCAGAATTGACGGTGGTAAGTAAGCTATTGCGGTGAATAGGTGGGTTTGTCTGTAGAAATGGTCACCAGAAGGATCTCATCCAAAAAAGTCAGAATTGACGGTGGTAAGTAAGCTATTGCGGTGAATAGGTGGGTTTGTCTGTAGAAATGGTCACCAGAAGGATCTCATCCAAAAAAAGTCAGAATTGACGGTGGTAAGTAAGCTATTGCGGTGAATAGGTGGGTTTGTCTGTAGAAATGGTCACCAGAAGGATCTCATCCAAAAAAGTCAGAATTGACGGTGGTAAGTAAGCTATTGCGGTGAATAGGTGGGTTTGTCTGTAGAAATGGTCACCAGAAGGATCTCATCCAAAAAAGTCAGAATTGACGGTGGTAAGTAAGCTATTGCGGTGAATAGGTGGGTTTGTCTGTAGAAATGGTCACCAGAAGGATCTCATCCAAAAAAGTCAGAATTGACGGTGGTAAGTAAGCTATTGCGGTGAATAGGTGGGTTTGTCTGTAGAAATGGTCACCAGAAGGATCTCATCCAAAAAAGTCAGAATTGACGGTGGTAAGTAAGCTATTGCGGTGAATAGGTGGGTTTGTCTGTAGAAATGGTCACCAGAAGGATCTCATCCAAAAAAGTCAGAATTGACGGTGGTAAGTAAGCTATTGCGGTGAATAGGTGGGTTTGTCTGTAGAAATGGTCACCAGAAGGATCTCATCCAAAAAAAGTCAGAATTGACGGTGGTAAGTAAGCTATTGCGGTGAATAGGTGGGTTTGTCTGTAGAAATGGTCACCAGAAGGATCTCATCCAAAAAAGTCAGAATTGACGGTGGTAAGTAAGCTATTGCGGTGAATAGGTGGGTTTGTCTGTAGAAATGGTCACCAGAAGGATCTCATCCAAAAAAGTCAGAATTGACGGTGGTAAGTAAGCTATTGCGGTGAATAGGTGGGTTTGTCTGTAGAAATGGTCACCAGAAGGATCTCATCCAAAAAAGTCAGAATTGACGGTGGTAAGTAAGCTATTGCGGTGAATAGGTGGGTTTGTCTGTAGAAATGGTCACCAGAAGGATCTCATCCAAAAAAAGTCAGAATTGACGGTGGTAAGTAAGCTATTGCGGTGAATAGGTGGGTTTGTCTGTAGAAATGGTCACCAGAAGGATCTCATCCAAAAAAAGTCAGAATTGACGGTGGTAAGTAAGCTATTGCGGTGAATAGGTGGGTTTGTCTGTAGAAATGGTCACCAGAAGGATCTCATCCAAAAAAGTCAGAATTGACGGTGGTAAGTAAGCTATTGCGGTGAATAGGTGGGTTTGTCTGTAGAAATGGTCACCAGAAGGATCTCATCCAAAAAAGTCAGAATTGACGGTGGTAAGTAAGCTATTGCGGTGAATAGGTGGGTTTGTCTGTAGAAATGGTCACCAGAAGGATCTCATCCAAAAAAGTCAGAATTGACGGTGGTAAGTAAGCTATTGCGGTGAATAGGTGGGTTTGTCTGTAGAAATGGTCACCAGAAGGATCTCATCCAAAAAAGTCAGAATTGACGGTGGTAAGTAAGCTATTGCGGTGAATAGGTGGGTTTGTCTGTAGAAATGGTCACCAGAAGGATCTCATCCAAAAAAGTCAGAATTGACGGTGGTAAGTAAGCTATTGCGGTGAATAGGTGGGTTTGTCTGTAGAAATGGTCACCAGAAGGATCTCATCCAAAAAAGTCAGAATTGACGGTGGTAAGTAAGCTATTGCGGTGAATAGGTGGGTTTGTCTGTAGAAATGGTCACCAGAAGGATCTCATCCAAAAAAAGTCAGAATTGACGGTGGTAAGTAAGCTATTGCGGTGAATAGGTGGGTTTGTCTGTAGAAATGGTCACCAGAAGGATCTCATCCAAAAAAGTCAGAATTGACGGTGGTAAGTAAGCTATTGCGGTGAATAGGTGGGTTTGTCTGTAGAAATGGTCACCAGAAGGATCTCATCCAAAAAAGTCAGAATTGACGGTGGTAAGTAAGCTATTGCGGTGAATAGGTGGGTTTGTCTGTAGAAATGGTCACCAGAAGGATCTCATCCAAAAAAGTCAGAATTGACGGTGGTAAGTAAGCTATTGCGGTGAATAGGTGGGTTTGTCTGTAGAAATGGTCACCAGAAGGATCTCATCCAAAAAAGTCAGAATTGACGGTGGTAAGTAAGCTATTGCGGTGAATAGGTGGGTTTGTCTGTAGAAATGGTCACCAGAAGGATCTCATCCAAAAAAGTCAGAATTGACGGTGGTAAGTAAGCTATTGCGGTGAATAGGTGGGTTTGTCTGTAGAAATGGTCACCAGAAGGATCTCATCCAAAAAAGTCAGAATTGACGGTGGTAAGTAAGCTATTGCGGTGAATAGGTGGGTTTGTCTGTAGAAATGGTCACCAGAAGGATCTCATCCAAAAAAGTCAGAATTGACGGTGGTAAGTAAGCTATTGCGGTGAATAGGTGGGTTTGTCTGTAGAAATGGTCACCAGAAGGATCTCATCCAAAAAAGTCAGAATTGACGGTGGTAAGTAAGCTATTGCGGTGAATAGGTGGGTTTGTCTGTAGAAATGGTCACCAGAAGGATCTCATCCAAAAAAGTCAGAATTGACGGTGGTAAGTAAGCTATTGCGGTGAATAGGTGGGTTTGTCTGTAGAAATGGTCACCAGAAGGATCTCATCCAAAAAGTCAGAATTGACGGTGGTAAGTAAGCTATTGCGGTGAATAGGTGGGTTTGTCTGTAGAAATGGTCACCAGAAGGATCTCATCCAAAAAAGTCAGAATTGACGGTGGTAAGTAAGCTATTGCGGTGAATAGGTGGGTTTGTCTGTAGAAATGGTCACCAGAAGGATCTCATCCAAAAAGTCAGAATTGACGGTGGTAAGTAAGCTATTGCGGTGAATAGGTGGGTTTGTCTGTAGAAATGGTCACCAGAAGGATCTCATCCAAAAAGTCAGAATTGACGGTGGTAAGTAAGCTATTGCGGTGAATAGGTGGGTTTGTCTGTAGAAATGGTCACCAGAAGGATCTCATCCAAAAAAGTCAGAATTGACGGTGGTAAGTAAGCTATTGCGGTGAATAGGTGGGTTTGTCTGTAGAAATGGTCACCAGAAGGATCTCATCCAAAAAAGTCAGAATTGACGGTGGTAAGTAAGCTATTGCGGTGAATAGGTGGGTTTGTCTGTAGAAATGGTCACCAGAAGGATCTCATCCAAAAAAGTCAGAATTGACGGTGGTAAGTAAGCTATTGCGGTGAATAGGTGGGTTTGTCTGTAGAAATGGTCACCAGAAGGATCTCATCCAAAAAAGTCAGAATTGACGGTGGTAAGTAAGCTATTGCGGTGAATAGGTGGGTTTGTCTGTAGAAATGGTCACCAGAAGGATCTCATCCAAAAAAGTCAGAATTGACGGTGGTAAGTAAGCTATTGCGGTGAATAGGTGGGTTTGTCTGTAGAAATGGTCACCAGAAGGATCTCATCCAAAAAAGTCAGAATTGACGGTGGTAAGTAAGCTATTGCGGTGAATAGGTGGGTTTGTCTGTAGAAATGGTCACCAGAAGGATCTCATCCAAAAAAGTCAGAATTGACGGTGGTAAGTAAGCTATTGCGGTGAATAGGTGGGTTTGTCTGTAGAAATGGTCACCAGAAGGATCTCATCCAAAAAAAGTCAGAATTGACGGTGGTAAGTAAGCTATTGCGGTGAATAGGTGGGTTTGTCTGTAGAAATGGTCACCAGAAGGATCTCATCCAAAAAAGTCAGAATTGACGGTGGTAAGTAAGCTATTGCGGTGAATAGGTGGGTTTGTCTGTAGAAATGGTCACCAGAAGGATCTCATCCAAAAAGTCAGAATTGACGGTGGTAAGTAAGCTATTGCGGTGAATAGGTGGGTTTGTCTGTAGAAATGGTCACCAGAAGGATCTCATCCAAAAAGTCAGAATTGACGGTGGTAAGTAAGCTATTGCGGTGAATAGGTGGGTTTGTCTGTAGAAATGGTCACCAGAAGGATCTCATCCAAAAAGTCAGAATTGACGGTGGTAAGTAAGCTATTGCGGTGAATAGGTGGGTTTGTCTGTAGAAATGGTCACCAGAAGGATCTCATCCAAAAAAGTCAGAATTGACGGTGGTAAGTAAGCTATTGCGGTGAATAGGTGGGTTTGTCTGTAGAAATGGTCACCAGAAGGATCTCATCCAAAAAGTCAGAATTGACGGTGGTAAGTAAGCTATTGCGGTGAATAGGTGGGTTTGTCTGTAGAAATGGTCACCAGAAGGATCTCATCCAAAAAAGTCAGAATTGACGGTGGTAAGTAAGCTATTGCGGTGAATAGGTGGGTTTGTCTGTAGAAATGGTCACCAGAAGGATCTCATCCAAAAAAGTCAGAATTGACGGTGGTAAGTAAGCTATTGCGGTGAATAGGTGGGTTTGTCTGTAGAAATGGTCACCAGAAGGATCTCATCCAAAAAAGTCAGAATTGACGGTGGTAAGTAAGCTATTGCGGTGAATAGGTGGGTTTGTCTGTAGAAATGGTCACCAGAAGGATCTCATCCAAAAAAGTCAGAATTGACGGTGGTAAGTAAGCTATTGCGGTGAATAGGTGGGTTTGTCTGTAGAAATGGTCACCAGAAGGATCTCATCCAAAAAAGTCAGAATTGACGGTGGTAAGTAAGCTATTGCGGTGAATAGGTGGGTTTGTCTGTAGAAATGGTCACCAGAAGGATCTCATCCAAAAAAGTCAGAATTGACGGTGGTAAGTAAGCTATTGCGGTGAATAGGTGGGTTTGTCTGTAGAAATGGTCACCAGAAGGATCTCATCCAAAAAAGTCAGAATTGACGGTGGTAAGTAAGCTATTGCGGTGAATAGGTGGGTTTGTCTGTAGAAATGGTCACCAGAAGGATCTCATCCAAAAAAGTCAGAATTGACGGTGGTAAGTAAGCTATTGCGGTGAATAGGTGGGTTTGTCTGTAGAAATGGTCACCAGAAGGATCTCATCCAAAAAAGTCAGAATTGACGGTGGTAAGTAAGCTATTGCGGTGAATAGGTGGGTTTGTCTGTAGAAATGGTCACCAGAAGGATCTCATCCAAAAAGTCAGAATTGACGGTGGTAAGTAAGCTATTGCGGTGAATAGGTGGGTTTGTCTGTAGAAATGGTCACCAGAAGGATCTCATCCAAAAAAGTCAGAATTGACGGTGGTAAGTAAGCTATTGCGGTGAATAGGTGGGTTTGTCTGTAGAAATGGTCACCAGAAGGATCTCATCCAAAAAGTCAGAATTGACGGTGGTAAGTAAGCTATTGCGGTGAATAGGTGGGTTTGTCTGTAGAAATGGTCACCAGAAGGATCTCATCCAAAAAGTCAGAATTGACGGTGGTAAGTAAGCTATTGCGGTGAATAGGTGGGTTTGTCTGTAGAAATGGTCACCAGAAGGATCTCATCCAAAAAGTCAGAATTGACGGTGGTAAGTAAGCTATTGCGGTGAATAGGTGGGTTTGTCTGTAGAAATGGTCACCAGAAGGATCTCATCCAAAAAAGTCAGAATTGACGGTGGTAAGTAAGCTATTGCGGTGAATAGGTGGGTTTGTCTGTAGAAATGGTCACCAGAAGGATCTCATCCAAAAAAGTCAGAATTGACGGTGGTAAGTAAGCTATTGCGGTGAATAGGTGGGTTTGTCTGTAGAAATGGTCACCAGAAGGATCTCATCCAAAAAAGTCAGAATTGACGGTGGTAAGTAAGCTATTGCGGTGAATAGGTGGGTTTGTCTGTAGAAATGGTCACCAGAAGGATCTCATCCAAAAAAGTCAGAATTGACGGTGGTAAGTAAGCTATTGCGGTGAATAGGTGGGTTTGTCTGTAGAAATGGTCACCAGAAGGATCTCATCCAAAAAAAGTCAGAATTGACGGTGGTAAGTAAGCTATTGCGGTGAATAGGTGGGTTTGTCTGTAGAAATGGTCACCAGAAGGATCTCATCCAAAAAAGTCAGAATTGACGGTGGTAAGTAAGCTATTGCGGTGAATAGGTGGGTTTGTCTGTAGAAATGGTCACCAGAAGGATCTCATCCAAAAAAGTCAGAATTGACGGTGGTAAGTAAGCTATTGCGGTGAATAGGTGGGTTTGTCTGTAGAAATGGTCACCAGAAGGATCTCATCCAAAAAAGTCAGAATTGACGGTGGTAAGTAAGCTATTGCGGTGAATAGGTGGGTTTGTCTGTAGAAATGGTCACCAGAAGGATCTCATCCAAAAAGTCAGAATTGACGGTGGTAAGTAAGCTATTGCGGTGAATAGGTGGGTTTGTCTGTAGAAATGGTCACCAGAAGGATCTCATCCAAAAAAGTCAGAATTGACGGTGGTAAGTAAGCTATTGCGGTGAATAGGTGGGTTTGTCTGTAGAAATGGTCACCAGAAGGATCTCATCCAAAAAGTCAGAATTGACGGTGGTAAGTAAGCTATTGCGGTGAATAGGTGGGTTTGTCTGTAGAAATGGTCACCAGAAGGATCTCATCCAAAAAAGTCAGAATTGACGGTGGTAAGTAAGCTATTGCGGTGAATAGGTGGGTTTGTCTGTAGAAATGGTCACCAGAAGGATCTCATCCAAAAGTCAGAATTGACGGTGGTAAGTAAGCTATTGCGGTGAATAGGTGGGTTTGTCTGTAGAAATGGTCACCAGAAGGATCTCATCCAAAAAAGTCAGAATTGACGGTGGTAAGTAAGCTATTGCGGTGAATAGGTGGGTTTGTCTGTAGAAATGGTCACCAGAAGGATCTCATCCAAAAAGTCAGAATTGACGGTGGTAAGTAAGCTATTGCGGTGAATAGGTGGGTTTGTCTGTAGAAATGGTCACCAGAAGGATCTCATCCAAAAAAAGTCAGAATTGACGGTGGTAAGTAAGCTATTGCGGTGAATAGGTGGGTTTGTCTGTAGAAATGGTCACCAGAAGGATCTCATCCAAAAAGTCAGAATTGACGGTGGTAAGTAAGCTATTGCGGTGAATAGGTGGGTTTGTCTGTAGAAATGGTCACCAGAAGGATCTCATCCAAAAAAGTCAGAATTGACGGTGGTAAGTAAGCTATTGCGGTGAATAGGTGGGTTTGTCTGTAGAAATGGTCACCAGAAGGATCTCATCCAAAAAAGTCAGAATTGACGGTGGTAAGTAAGCTATTGCGGTGAATAGGTGGGTTTGTCTGTAGAAATGGTCACCAGAAGGATCTCATCCAAAAAGTCAGAATTGACGGTGGTAAGTAAGCTATTGCGGTGAATAGGTGGGTTTGTCTGTAGAAATGGTCACCAGAAGGATCTCATCCAAAAAAGTCAGAATTGACGGTGGTAAGTAAGCTATTGCGGTGAATAGGTGGGTTTGTCTGTAGAAATGGTCACCAGAAGGATCTCATCCAAAAAGTCAGAATTGACGGTGGTAAGTAAGCTATTGCGGTGAATAGGTGGGTTTGTCTGTAGAAATGGTCACCAGAAGGATCTCATCCAAAAAGTCAGAATTGACGGTGGTAAGTAAGCTATTGCGGTGAATAGGTGGGTTTGTCTGTAGAAATGGTCACCAGAAGGATCTCATCCAAAAAGTCAGAATTGACGGTGGTAAGTAAGCTATTGCGGTGAATAGGTGGGTTTGTCTGTAGAAATGGTCACCAGAAGGATCTCATCCAAAAAGTCAGAATTGATGGTGGTAAGTAAGCTATTGCGGTGAATAGGTGGGTTTGTCTGTAGAAATGGTCACCAGAAGGATCTCATCCAAAAGAGTCAGAATTGACGGTGGTAAGTAAGCTATTGCGGTGAATAGGTGGGTTTGTCTGTAGAAATGGTCACCAGAAGGATCTCATCCAAAAGAGTCAGAATTGACGGTGGTAAGTAAGCTATTGCGGTGAATAGGTGGGTTTGTCTGTAGAAATGGTCACCAGAAGGATCTCATCCAAAAAGTCAGAATTGACGGTGGTAAGTAAGCTATTGCGGTGAATAGGTGGGTTTGTCTGTAGAAATGGTCACCAGAAGGATCTCATCCAAAAAGTCAGAATTGACGGTGGTAAGTAAGCTATTGCGGTGAATAGGTGGGTTTGTCTGTAGAAATGGTCACCAGAAGGATCTCATCCAAAAAGTCAGAATTGACGGTGGTAAGTAAGCTATTGCGGTGAATAGGTGGGTTTGTCTGTAGAAATGGTCACCAGAAGGATCTCATCCAAAAAGTCAGAATTGACGGTGGTAAGTAAGCTATTGCGGTGAATAGGTGGGTTTGTCTGTAGAAATGGTCACCAGAAGGATCTCATCCAAAAAGTCAGAATTGACGGTGGTAAGTAAGCTATTGCGGTGAATAGGTGGGTTTGTCTGTAGAAATGGTCACCAGAAGGATCTCATCCAAAAAGTCAGAATTGACGGTGGTAAGTAAGCTATTGCGGTGAATAGGTGGGTTTGTCTGTAGAAATGGTCACCAGAAGGATCTCATCCAAAAAGTCAGAATTGACGGTGGTAAGTAAGCTATTGCGGTGAATAGGTGGGTTTGTCTGTAGAAATGGTCACCAGAAGGATCTCATCCAAAAAGTCAGAATTGACGGTGGTAAGTAAGCTATTGCGGTGAATAGGTGGGTTTGTCTGTAGAAATGGTCACCAGAAGGATCTCATCCAAAAGAGTCAGAATTGACGGTGGTAAGTAAGCTATTGCGGTGAATAGGTGGGTTTGTCTGTAGAAATGGTCACCAGAAGGATCTCATCCAAAAAGTCAGAATTGACGGTGGTAAGTAAGCTATTGCGGTGAATAGGTGGGTTTGTCTGTAGAAATGGTCACCAGAAGGATCTCATCCAAAAGAGTCAGAATTGACGGTGGTAAGTAAGCTATTGCGGTGAATAGGTGGGTTTGTCTGTAGAAATGGTCACCAGAAGGATCTCATCCAAAAGAGTCAGAATTGACGGTGGTAAGTAAGCTATTGCGGTGAATAGGTGGGTTTGTCTGTAGAAATGGTCACCAGAAGGATCTCATCCAAAAGAGTCAGAATTGACGGTGGTAAGTAAGCTATTGCGGTGAATAGGTGGGTTTGTCTGTAGAAATGGTCACCAGAAGGATCTCATCCAAAAAGTCAGAATTGACGGTGGTAAGTAAGCTATTGCGGTGAATAGGTGGGTTTGTCTGTAGAAATGGTCACCAGAAGGATCTCATCCAAAAAAGTCAGAATTGACGGTGGTAAGTAAGCTATTGCGGTGAATAGGTGGGTTTGTCTGTAGAAATGGTCACCAGAAGGATCTCATCCAAAAGAGTCAGAATTGACGGTGGTAAGTAAGCTATTGCGGTGAATAGGTGGGTTTGTCTGTAGAAATGGTCACCAGAAGGATCTCATCCAAAAGAGTCAGAATTGACGGTGGTAAGTAAGCTATTGCGGTGAATAGGTGGGTTTGTCTGTAGAAATGGTCACCAGAAGGATCTCATCCAAAAGTCAGAATTGACGGTGGTAAGTAAGCTATTGCGGTGAATAGGTGGGTTTGTCTGTAGAAATGGTCACCAGAAGGATCTCATCCAAAAGTCAGAATTGACGGTGGTAAGTAAGCTATTGCGGTGAATAGGTGGGTTTGTCTGTGAAATGGTCACCAGAAGGATCTCATCCAAAAGAGTCAGAATTGATGGTGGTAAGTAAGCTATTGCGGTGAATAGGTGGGTTTGTCTGTAGAAATGGTCACCAGAAGGATCTCATCCAAAAGTCAGAATTGACGGTGGTAAGTAAGCTATTGCGGTGAATAGGTGGGTTTGTCTGTAGAAATGGTCACCAGAAGGATCTCATCCAAAAGTCAGAATTGACGGTGGTAAGTAAGCTATTGCGGTGAATAGGTGGGTTTGTCTGTAGAAATGGTCACCAGAAGGATCTCATCCAACAGAGTCAAAATTGATGGTGGTAAGTAAGCTATTGCGGTGAATAGGTGGGTTTGTCTGTGAAATGGTCACCAGAAGGATCTCATCCAACAGAGTCAGAATTGATGGTGGTAAGTAAGCTATTGCGGTGAATAGGTGGGTTTGTCTGTAGAAATGGTCACCAGAAGGATCTCATCCAAAAGTCAGAATTGATGGTGGTAAGTAAGCTATTGCGGTGAATAGGTGGGTTTGTCTGTAGAAATGGTCACCAGAAGGATCTCATCCAAAAGTCAGAATTGATGGTGGTAAGTAAGCTATTGCGGTGAATAGGTGGTTTGTGTGTGAAATGGTCACCAGAAGGATCTCATCCAACAGAGTCAGAATTGATGGTGGTAAGTAAGCTATTGCGGTGAATAGGTGGTTTGTGTGAAATGGTCACCAGAAGGATCTCATCCAACAGAGTCAGAATTGATGGTGGTAGTAAGCTATGGTCACCAGAAGGATCTCATCCGACAGAGTCACCGCAAAAGCTTACTTACCACCATCAATTCTGAATCGGTTCGATGAGATCCTTCTGGCGACACGTCTACACACAAACCCACCCATTCACCACAATAACACTACCACCATTAAGTCTTTATCTGTTGGATGAGATGCTTCTGGTGACCATTTCTACACAAACCCCACCTATTCACCTCTTGTGACCATTACACACAAAACCCACCTATTCACCGCAATAGCTTACTACCACCATCAATTCTGACTCTGTTGGATGAGATCCTTCTGGTGACCATTTCTATACACAAACCCACTATTCACCACAATAACTTACTTACAACCCTCAATTCTGACTCTGTTGGATGAGATCCTGGTGACCATTTCACACACAAAACCCACCTACCGCAATAGCTTACTTAATGCCAACATAAACTCACCTATTCAGCCGATAGCTACTTACCACCAATTCTGACTCTCTGTTTGGATGAGGTCCTTCTAATGACCATGTCTGCACACAACTACAATAGCTTACTTACCACCATCAATTCTGACTCTGTTGGATGAGATCACTTCTGTGTGACCATCTCACTACACAAACCCAACTATTCACTGCAATAGCTTACTACCACCATCAATTCTGACTCTGTTGGATGAGATCCTTCTGGTGACCATTACTACACGCAAACATAACTATTCACCGCAATAGCTTACTTACCACCATCAATTCTGACTCTGGATGAGATCCTTCTGGTGACCATTTCACACAAACCACCTATTCACCGCAATAGCTTACTTACCACCATCAATTCTGACACTGTTGTGATGAGATACTTCTGGTGACCATTTCTACACACAAACAACCTATTCACCGCAATAGCTTACTTACCACCATCAATTCTGACTCTGTTGGATGACATCCTTCTGGTGACCATTTACAAACTCACCTATTCACCGCAATAGCTTACTAACCACACTTAATTCTGAACTCTGTTGGATGAGATCCTTCTGGTGACCATTTCACACAAACCCACCTATTCACCGCAATAGCTTACTAACAACCATCAATGATGACTCTGATGGGCGAGATCCTTCTGGTGACCATTTCTATACACAAACAGACCTATTCACCGCAATAGCTTACTTACCACCATCAATTCTGACTCTGTTGGATGAGATCCTTCTGGTGACCATTTCTACACACAAACCCACAATTCACCGCAATAGCTTACTTACCACCATCAATTCTGACTCTGTTGGATGAGATCCTTCTGGTGACCATTTCTACACACAAACCACCTATTCACCGCAATAGCTTACTTACCACCATCAATTCTGACTCTGTTGGATGAGATCCTTCTGGTGACCATTTCTACACACAAACCTATTCACCGCAATAGCTTACTTACCACCATCAATTCTGACTCTGGATGAGATCCTTCTGGTGACCATTTCACACACAAACCCACCTATTCACCGCAATAGCTTACTTACCACCATCAATTCTGTCTCTATTGGATGAGACCCTTCTGGTGACCATTTCTACACACAAACCCACCTATTCACCGCAATAGCTTACTTACCACCATCAATTCTGACTCTGTTGGATGAGATCCTTCTGGTGACCATTACACACAAACCCACACCGCAATAGCTTACTTAACACCATCAATTCTGACTCTGTTGGATGAGATCCTTCTGGTGACCATTTCACACACAAACCCACCTATTCACCGCAATAGCTTACTTACCACCATCAATTCTGACTCTGTTGGATGAGATCCTTCTGGTGACCATTTCTACACACAAACCCACCTATTCACCGCAATAGCTTACTTACCACCATCAATTCTGACTCTGTTGGATGAGATCCTTCTGGTGACCATTTCTACACACAAACCCACCTATTCACCGCAATAGCTTACTTACCACCATCAATTCTGACTCTGTTGGATGAGATCCTTCTGGTGACCATTTCTACACACAAACCCACCTATTCACCGCAATAGCTTACTTTACCACCATCAATTCTGACTCTGTTGGATGAGATCCTTCTGGTGACCATTTCTACACACAAACCCACCTATTCACCGCAATAGCTTACTTACCACCATCAATTCTGACTCTGTTGGATGAGATCCTTCTGGTGACCATTTACACACAAACCAAACCTATTCACCGCAATAGCTTACTTACCACCATCAATTCTGACTCTGATGAGCATCCTTCTGGTGACCATTTCTACACACAAACCCACCTATTCACCGCAATAGCTTACTTACCACCATCAATTCTGACTCTGTTGGATGAGATCCTTCTGGTGACCATTTCTACACACAAACCCACCTATTCACCGCAATAGCTTACTTACCACCATCAATTCTGACTCTGTTGGATGAGATCCTTCTGGTGACCATTTCTACACACAAACCCACCTATTCACCGCAATAGCTTACTTACCACCATCAATTCTGACTCTGTTGGATGAGATCCTTCTGGTGACCATTTCACACACAAACCCACCTATTCACCGCAATAGCTTACTTACCACCATCAATTCTGACTCTGTTGGATGAGATCCTTCTGGTGACCATTTCTACACACAAACCCACCTATTCACCGCAATAGCTTACTTACCACCATCAATTCTGACTCTGTTGGATGAGATCCTTCTGGTGACCATTTCTACACACAAACCCACCTATTCACCGCAATAGCTTACTTACCACCATCAATTCTGACTCTGTTGGATGAGATCCTTCTGGTGACCATTTCTACACACAAACCCACCTATTCACCGCAATAGCTTACTTACCACCATCAATTCTGACTCTGTTGGATGAGATCCTTCTGGTGACCATTTCACACAAACCACCTATTCACCGCAATAGCTTACTTACCACCATCAATTCTGACTCTGTTGGATGAGATCCTTCTGGTGACCATTTCTACACACAAACCCACCTATTCACCGCAATAGCTTACTTACCACCATCAATTCTGACTCTGTTGGATGAGATCCTTCTGGTGACCATTTCTACACACAAACCCACCTATTCACCGCAATAGCTTACTTACCACCATCAATTCTGACTCTGTTGGATGAGATCCTTCTGGTGACCATTTCACACAAAACCACCTATTCACCGCAATAGCTTACTTACCACCATCAATTCTGACTCTGTTGGACGAAATCCTTCTGGTGACCATTTCACACACAAACCCACCTATTCACCGCAATAGCTTACTTACCACCATCAATTCTGACTCTGTTGGATGAGATCCTTCTGGTGACCATTTCTACACACAAACCCACCTATTCACCGCAATAGCTTACTTACCACCATCAATTCTGACTCTGTTGGATGAGATCCTTCTGGTGACCATTTCTACACACAAACCCACCTATTCACCACAATAGCTTACTTACCGCCATTAAGTCTTACTATATTGGATGAGATCCATCTTGTGACCATTATTACACACAAACCCACCTATTCACCGCAATAGCTTACTTACCACCATCAATTCTGACTATGTTGGATGAGATCCTTCTGGTGACAATTTCTATACACAAACCCACCTATTCACCACAATAGCTTACTTACAACCCTCAATTCTGACTCTGTTGGACGAAATCCTACTGGTGACCATTTCTACACACAAACCCCACCTATTCACCGCAATAGCCTACTTACCACCATCATTTCTGACTCTGTTGGATGAGATCCTTCTGGTGACCATTATTAAACACAAACTCACCTATTCATCGCAATAGCTTTCTTACCACCTTCAATTCTGACTCTGTTTGGATGAGGTCCTTCCAATGACCATGTGTACACACAAACCCACCTTTTCACCACAATAGCTTACTTACCACCATCAATTTTGAAACTGTTGGATGAGATCCTTCTGGTGACCATTTCTACACACAAACCCACCTATTCATTGCAATAGCTTATTTACCACCATCAATTCTGACTCTGTTGGATGAGATCCTTCTGGTGACCATTACTGTACGCAAACCCAACTATTCACCGCAATAGCTTACTAATCACCATCAATTCTGACTCTGTTGGATGAGATCCTTCTGGTGACCATTTCTACACACAAACCCACCTATTCACCGCAATAGCTTACTTACCACCATCAATTCTGACTCTGTTGGATGAGATCCTTCTGGTGACCATTTCAAAACCCACCTTTCACCGCAATAGCTTACTTACCACCATCAATTCTGACTCTGTTGGATGAGATCCTTCTGGTGACCATTTCACACAAACCACCTATTCACCGCAATAGCTTACTTACCACCATCAATTCTGACTCTGTTGGATGAGATCCTTCTGGTGACCATTTCTACACACAAACCCACCTATTCACCGCAATAGCTTACTTACCACCATCAATTCTGACTCTGTTGGATGAGATCCTTCTGGTGACCATTTCTACACACAAACCCACCTATTCACCGCAATAGCTTACTTACCACCATCAATTCTGACTCTGTTGGATGAGATCCTTCTGGTGACCATTTCACACACAAACCCACCTATTCACCGCAATAGCTTACTTACCACCATCAATTCTGACTCTGTTGGATGAGATCCTTCTGGTGACCATTTCTACACACAAACCCACCTATTCACCGCAATAGCTTACTTACCACCATCAATTCTGACTCTGTTGGATGAGATCCTTCTGGTGACCATTTCACACACAAAACCCACCTATTCACCGCAATAGCTTACTTACCACCATCAATTCTGACTCTGTTGGATGAGATCCTTCTGGTGACCATTTCACACAAACCCACCTATTCACCGCAATAGCTTACTTACCACCATCAATTCTGACTCTGTTGGATGAGATCCTTCTGGTGACCATTTTCACACACAAACCCACCTATTCACCGCAATAGCTTACTTACCACCATCAATTCTGACTCTGTTGGATGAGATCCTTCTGGTGACCATTTCACACAAAACCCACCTATTCACCGCAATAGCTTACTTACCACCATCAATTCTGACTCTGTTGGATGAGATCCTTCTGGTGACCATTTCTACACACAAACCCACCTATTCACCGCAATAGCTTACTTACCACCATCAATTCTGACTCTGTTGGATGAGATCCTTCTGGTGACCATTTCTACACACAAACCCACCTATTCACCGCAATAGCTTACTTACCACCATCAATTCTGACTCTGTTGGATGAGATCCTTCTGGTGACCATTTCTACACACAAACCCACCTATTCACCGCAATAGCTTACTTACCACCATCAATTCTGACTCTGTTGGATGAGATCCTTCTGGTGACCATTTCTACACACAAACCCACCTATTCACCGCAATAGCTTACTTACCACCATCAATTCTGACTCTGTTGGATGAGATCCTTCTGGTGACCATTTCTACACAAAACCCACCTATTCACCGCAATAGCTTACTTACCACCATCAATTCTGACTCTGTTGGATGAGATCCTTCTGGTGACCATTTCTACACACAAACCCACCTATTCACCGCAATAGCTTACTTACCACCATCAATTCTGACTCTGTTGGATGAGATCCTTCTGGTGACCATTTCTACACACAAACCCACCTATTCACCGCAATAGCTTACTTACCACCATCAATTCTGACTCTGTTGGATGAGATCCTTCTGGTGACCATTTCTACACACAAACCCACCTATTCACCGCAATAGCTTACTTACCACCATCAATTCTGACTCTGTTGGATGAGATCCTTCTGGTGACCATTTCTACACACAAACCCACCTATTCACCGCAATAGCTTACTTACCACCATCAATTCTGACTCTGTTGGATGAGATCCTTCTGGTGACCATTTCTACACACAAACCCACCTATTCACCGCAATAGCTTACTTACCACCATCAATTCTGACTCTGTTGGATGAGATCCTTCTGGTGACCATTTCTACACACAAAACCCACCTATTCACCGCAATAGCTTACTTACCACCATCAATTCTGACTCTGTTGGATGAGATCCTTCTGGTGACCATTTCTACACACAAACCCACCTATTCACCGCAATAGCTTACTTACCACCATCAATTCTGACTCTGTTGGATGAGATCCTTCTGGTGACCATTTCTACACACAAACCCACCTATTCACCGCAATAGCTTACTTACCACCATCAATTCTGACTCTGTTGGATGAGATCCTTCTGGTGACCATTTCTACACACAAACCCACCTATTCACCGCAATAGCTTACTTACCACCATCAATTCTGACTCTGTTGGATGAGATCCTTCTGGTGACCATTTCTACACACAAACCCACCTATTCACCGCAATAGCTTACTTACCACCATCAATTCTGACTCTGTTGGATGAGATCCTTCTGGTGACCATTTCTACACACAAACCCACCTATTCACCGCAATAGCTTACTTACCACCATCAATTCTGACTCTGTTGGATGAGATCCTTCTGGTGACCATTTCTACACACAAACCCACCTATTCACCGCAATAGCTTACTTACCACCATCAATTCTGACTCTGTTGGATGAGATCCTTCTGGTGACCATTTCTACACACAAACCCACCTATTCACCGCAATAGCTTACTTACCACCATCAATTCTGACTCTGTTGGATGAGATCCTTCTGGTGACCATTCTTACACACAAACCCACCTATTCACCGCAATAGCTTACTTACCACCATCAATTCTGACTCTGTTGGATGAGATCCTTCTGGTGACCATTTCTACACACAAACCACCTATTCACCGCAATAGCTTACTTACCACCATCAATTCTGACTCTGTTGGATGAGATCCTTCTGGTGACCATTTCACAACAAACCCACCTATTCACCGCAATAGCTTACTTACCACCATCAATTCTGACTCTGTTGGATGAGATCCTTCTGGTGACCATTTCTACACACAAACCCACCTATTTCACCGCAATAGCTTACTTACCACCATCAATTCTGACTCTGTTGGATGAGATCCTTCTGGTGACCATTTCTACACACAAAACCCACCTATTCACCGCAATAGCTTACTTACCACCATCAATTCTGACTCTGTTGGATGAGATCCTTCTGGTGACCATTTCTACACACAAACCCACCTATTCACCGCAATAGCTTACTTACCACCATCAATTCTGACTCTGTTGGATGAGATCCTTCTGGTGACCATTTCACACACAAAACCCACCTATTCACCGCAATAGCTTACTTACCACCATCAATTCTGACTCTGTTGGATGAGATCCTTCTGGTGACCATTTCTACACACAAACCCACCTATTCACCGCAATAGCTTACTTACCACCATCAATTCTGACTCTGTTGGATGAGATCCTTCTGGTGACCATTTCTACACACAAACCCACCTATTCACCGCAATAGCTTACTTACCACCATCAATTCTGACTCTGTTGGATGAGATCCTTCTGGTGACCATTATTACACAAACCCACCTATTCACCGCAATAGCTTACTTACCACCATCAATTCTGACTCTGTTGGATGAGATCCTTCTGGTGACCATTTCTACACACAAACCCACCTATTCACCGCAATAGCTTACTTACCACCATCAATTCTGACTCTGTTGGATGAGATCCTTCTGGTGACCATTTCTACACACAAACCCACCTATTCACCGCAATAGCTTACTTACCACCATCAATTCTGACTCTGTTGGATGAGATCCTTCTGGTGACCATTTCACACACAAAACCACCTATTCACCGCAATAGCTTACTTACCACCATCAATTCTGACTCTGTTGGATGAGATCCTTCTGGTGACCATTTCTACACACAAACCCACCTATTCACCGCAATAGCTTACTTACCACCATCAATTCTGACTTTTGGATGAGATCCTTCTGGTGACCATTTCTACACACAAACCCACCTATTCACCGCAATAGCTTACTTACCACCATCAATTCTGACTCTGTTGGATGAGATCCTTCTGGTGACCATTTCTACACACAAACCCACCTATTCACCGCAATAGCTTACTTACCACCATCAATTCTGACTCGTTGGATGAGATCCTTCTGGTGACCATTTCTACACACAAACCCACCTATTCACCGCAATAGCTTACTTACCACCATCAATTCTGACTCTGTTGGATGAGATCCTTCTGGTGACCATTTCTACACACAAAACACCTATTCACCGCAATAGCTTACTTACCACCATCAATTCTGACTCTGTTGGATGACATCCTTCTGGTGACCATTTCTACACACAAACCCACCTATTCACCGCAATAGCTTACTTACCACCATCAATTCTGACTCTGTTGGATGAGATCCTTCTGGTGACCATTACACACAAAACCCACCTATTCACCGCAATAGCTTACTTACCACCATCAATTCTGACTCTGTTGGATGAGATCCTTCTGGTGACCATTTCTACACACAAACCCACCTATTCACCGCAATAGCTTACTTACCACCATCAATTCTGACTCTGTTGGATGAGATCCTTCTGGTGACCATTTCTACACACAAAACCCACCTATTCACCGCAATAGCTTACTTACCACCATCAATTCTGACTCTGTTGGATGAGATCCTTCTGGTGACCATTTCTACACACAAACCCACCTATTCACCGCAATAGCTTACTTACCACCATCAATTCTGACTCTGTTGGATGAGATCCTTCTGGTGACCATTTCTACACACAAACCCACCTATTCACCGCAATAGCTTACTTACCACCATCAATTCTGACTCTGTTGGATGAGATCCTTCTGGTGACCATTTTCTACACACAAACCCACCTATTCACCGCAATAGCTTACTTACCACCATCAATTCTGACTCTGTTGGATGAGATCCTTCTGGTGACCATTTCTACACACAAACCCACCTATTCACCGCAATAGCTTACTTACCACCATCAATTCTGACTCTGTTGGATGAGATCCTTCTGGTGACCATTTCTACACACAAACCCACCTATTCACCGCAATAGCTTACTTACCACCATCAATTCTGACTCTGTTGGATGAGATCCTTCTGGTGACCATTTCTACACACAAAACCCACCTATTCACCGCAATAGCTTACTTACCACCATCAATTCTGACTCTGTTGGATGAGATCCTTCTGGTGACCATTTCTACACACAAACCCACCTATTCACCGCAATAGCTTACTTACCACCATCAATTCTGACTCTGTTGGATGAGATCCTTCTGGTGACCATTTCTACACACAAACCCACCTATTCACCGCAATAGCTTACTTACCACCATCAATTCTGACTCTGTTGGATGAGATCCTTCTGGTGACCATTTCTACACACAAACCCACCTATTCACCGCAATAGCTTACTTACCACCATCAATTCTGACTCTTTGGATGAGATCCTTCTGGTGACCATTTCTACACACAAACCCACCTATTCACCGCAATAGCTTACTTACCACCATCAATTCTGACTCTGTTGGATGAGATCCTTCTGGTGACCATTTCTACACACAAACCCACCTATTCACCGCAATAGCTTACTTACCACCATCAATTCTGACTCTGTTGGATGAGATCCTTCTGGTGACCATTTCTACACACAAACCCACCTATTCACCGCAATAGCTTACTTTACCACCATCAATTCTGACTCTGTTGGATGAGATCCTTCTGGTGACCATTTCTACACACAAACCCACCTATTCACCGCAATAGCTTACTTACCACCATCAATTCTGACTCTGTTGGATGAGATCCTTCTGGTGACCATTTCTACACACAAACCCACCTATTCACCGCAATAGCTTACTTACCACCATCAATTCTGACTCTGTTGGATGAGATCCTTCTGGTGACCATTTCTACACACAAACCCACCTATTCACCGCAATAGCTTACTTACCACCATCAATTCTGACTCTGTTGGATGAGATCCTTCTGGTGACCATTGTACACACAAACCCACCTATTCACCGCAATAGCTTACTTACCACCATCAATTCTGACTCTTTTGGATGAGATCCTTCTGGTGACCATTTCTACACACAAACCCACCTATTCACCGCAATAGCTTACTTACCACCATCAATTCTGACTCTGTTGGATGAGATCCTTCTGGTGACCATTTCTACACACAAAACCCACCTATTCACCGCAATAGCTTACTTACCACCATCAATTCTGACTCTGTTGGATGAGATCCTTCTGGTGACCATTTCTACACACAAACCCACCTATTCACCGCAATAGCTTACTTACCACCATCAATTCTGACTCTGTTGGATGAGATCCTTCTGGTGACCATTTCTACACACAAAACCCACCTATTCACCGCAATAGCTTACTTACCACCATCAATTCTGACTCTGTTGGATGAGATCCTTCTGGTGACCATTTCACACACAAACCCACCTATTCACCGCAATAGCTTACTTACCACCATCAATTCTGACTCTGTTGGATGAGATCCTTCTGGTGACCATTTCTACACACAAACCCACCTATTCACCGCAAATAGCTTACTTACCACCATCAATTCTGACTCTGTTGGATGAGATCCTTCTGGTGACCATTTCTACACACAAACCCACCTATTCACCGCAATAGCTTACTTACCACCATCAATTCTGACTCTGTTGGATGAGATCCTTCTGGTGACCATTTCTAACACACAAAACCCACTATTCGACGCAATAGCTTACTTACCACCATCAATTCTGACTCTGTTGGATGAGATCCTTCTGGTGACCATTTCTACACACAAACCCACCTATTCACCGCAATAGCTTACTTACCACCATCAATTCTGACTCTGTTGGATGAGATCCTTCTGGTGACCATTTCTACACACAAACCCACCTATTCACCGCAATAGCTTACTTACCACCATCAATTCTGACTCTGTTGGATGAGATCCTTCTGGTGACCATTTCGTACACACAAAACCCACCTATTCAACGCAATAGCTTACTTACCACCATCAATTCTGACTCTGTTGGATGAGATCCTTCTGGTGACCATTTCTACACACAAACCCACCTATTCACCGCAATAGCTTACTTACCACCATCAATTCTGACTCTGTTGGATGAGATCCTTCTGGTGACCATTTCTACACACAAACCCACCTATTCACCGCAACAGCTTCTTACCACCATCAATTCTGACTCTTTGGATGAGATCCTTCTGGTGACCATTTCTACACACAAACCCACCTATTCACCGCAATAGCTTACTTACCACCATCAATTCTGACTCTGTTGGATGAGATCCTTCTGGTGACCATTTCGTACACACAAAACCCACCTATTCACCGCAATAGCTTACTTACCACCATCAATTCTGACTCTGTTGGATGAGATCCTTCTGGTGACCATTTCTACACACAAACCCACCTATTCAGCGCAATAGCTTACTTACCACCATCAATTCTGACTCTGTTGGATGAGATCCTTCTGGTGACCATTTCTACACACAAACCCACCTATTCACCGCAATAGCTTACTTACAACCATCAATTCTGACTCTGTTGGATGAGATCCTTCTGGTGACCATTTCGTAACACAAACCCACCTATTCACCGCAATAGCTTACTTACCACCATCAATTCTGACTCTGTTGGATGAGATCCTTCTGGTGACCATTTCTACACACAAACCCACCTATTTCACCGCAATAGCTTACTTACCACCATCAATTTCTGACTCTGTTGGATGAGATCCTTCTGGTGACCATTTCTAAACACAAACCCACCTATTCACCGCAATAGCTTACTTACCACCATCAATTCTGACTCTGTTGGATGAGATCCTTCTGGTGACCATTTCTACACACAAACCCACCTATTCACCGCAATAGCTTACTTACAACCATCAATTCTGACTCTGTTGGATGAGATCCTTCTGGTGACCATTTCTACACACAAACCCACCTATTTCACCGCAATAGCTTACTACAACCATCAATTCTGACTCTTTTGGATGAGATCCTTCTGGTGACCATTTCACACACAAACCCACCTATTCAACGCAATAGCTTACTTACCACCATCAATTCTGACTCTGTTGGATGAGATCCTTCTGGTGACCATTTCTACACACAAAACCCACCTATTCACCGCAATAGCTTACTTACCACCATCAATTCCTGACTCTTTTGGATGAGATCCTTCTGGTGACCATTTCTACACACAAACCAACCTATTCAACGCAATAGCTTACTTACAACCATCAATTCTGACTCTGTTGGATGAGATCCTTCTGGTGACCATTTCTACACAAAACCCACCTATTCACCGCAATAGCTTACTTACCACCATCAATTCTGACTCTGTTGGATGAGATCCTTCTGGTGACCATTTCTACACACAAACCCACCTATTCACCGCAATAGCTTACTTACCACCATTAATTCTGACTCTGTTGGATGAGATCCTTCTGGTGACCATTTCTACACAAAACCCACCTATTCAACGCAATAGCTTACTTACCACCATCAATTCTGACTCTGTTGGATGAGATCCTTCTGGTGACCATTTCTACACACAAACCCACCTATTCACCGCAATAGCTTACTTACCACCATCAATTCTGACTCTGTTGGATGAGATCCTTCTGGTGACCATTTCTACACACAAACCCACCTATTCACCGCAATAGCTTACTTACCACCATCAATTCTGACTCTGTTGGATGAGATCCTTCTGGTGACCATTTGTACACACAAACCCACCTTTTCACCGCAATAGCTTACTTACCACCATCAATTCTGACTCTGTTGGATGAGATCCTTCTGGTGACCATTTCTACACACAAACCCACCTATTCACCGCAATAGCTTACTTACCACCATCAATTCTGACTCTGTTGGATGAGATCCTTCTGGTGACCATTTCTGCACACAAAAACCCACCTATTCACCGCAATAGCTTACTTACCACCATCAATTCTGACTCTGTTGGATGAGATCCTTCTGGTGACCATTTCACACACAAAACCCACCTATTCACCGCAATAGCTTACTTACCACCATCAATTCTGACTCTGTTGGATGAGATCCTTCTGGTGACCATTTCTACACACAAACCCACCTATTCAACGCAAATAGCTTACTTTACAACCATCAATTCTGACTCTGTTGGATGAGATCCTTCTGGTGACCATTTCTACACACAAACCCACCTATTCAACGCAATAGCTTACTTACCACCATCAATTCTGACTCTGTTGGATGAGATCCTTCTGGTGACCATTTCTACACACAAACCCACCTATTCACCGCAATAGCTTACTTGCACCACCAATTCTGACTCTTGTTGGATGAATCCTTCTGGTGACCATTTCTACACAAAACCCACCTATTCACCGCAATAGCTTACTTACCAACCATCAATTCTGACTCTGTTGGATGAGATCCTTCTGGTGACCATTTCTACACAAAACCCTACCTATTCACCGCAATAGCTTACTTACCACCATCAATTCTGACTCTGTTTGGATGAGATCCTTCTGGTGACCATTTCTACACACAAAACCCACCTATTCACCGCAATAGCTTACTTACCACCATCAATTCTGACTCTGTTGGATGAGATCCTTCTGGTGACCATTTCTACACACAAACCCACTTTCACCGCTATAGCTTACTTACCACCATCAATTCTGACTCTGTTGGATGAGATCCTTCTGGTGACCATTTCTACACACAAACCCACCTATTCACCGCAATAGCTTACTTACAACCATCAATTCTGACTCTGTTGGATGAGATCCTTCTGGTGACCATTTTCTACACACAAACCCACCTATTCACCGCAATAGCTTACTTACCAACTATCAATTCCTGACTCTTTGGATGAGATCCTTCTGGTGACCATTTTCTACACACAAACCCACCTATTCACCGCAATAGCTTACTTACAACCATCAATTCTGACTCTGTTTGGATGAGATCCTTCTGGTGACCATTTCTACACACAAACCCACCTATTCACCGCAATAGCTTACTTACCACCATCAATTCTGACTCTGTTGGATGAGTATCCTTCTGGTGACCATTTCTACACACAAACCCACCTATTCACCGCAATAGCTTACTTACCACCACCAATTCGGACTCTGTTGGATGAGATCCTTCTGGTGACCATTTCTACACACAAACCCACCTATTCACCGCAATAGCTTACTAAACGACATCAATTCTGGCTCTTTTTGGATGAGATCCTTCTGGTGACCATTTCTATACACAAACCCACCTATTCACCGCAATAGCTTACTTACCACCATCAATTCTGACTCTGTTGGATGAGATCCTTCTGGTGACCATTTCTACACAAAACCCACCTATTCACCGCAATAGCTTACTTACCACCATCAATTCTGACTCTGTTGGATGAGATCCTTCTGGTGACCATTTCTAAACACCTAAACCACCTATTCACCGCAATAGCTTACTTACCACCATCAATTCTGACTCTGTTTGGATGAGATCCTTCTGGTGACCATTTCTACACAAAACCCACCTATTCACCGCAATAGCTTACTTACCACCATCAATTCTGACACGGTGTTGGATGAGATCCTTCTGGTGACCATTTGTACACACAAACCCACCTATTCACCGCAATAGCTTACTTACCACCATCAATTCTGACTCTGTTGGATGAGATCCTTCTGGTGACCATTTCTACACACAAACCCACCTAATCACCGAAATAGCTTACTTACCACCATCAATTCTGACTCTGTTGGATGATATCCTTCTGGTGACCATTTCTACACACAAACCCACCTATTCACCGCAATAGCTTACTTACCACCATCAATTCTGACTCTGTTGGATGAGATCCTTCTGGTGACCATTTCTACACACAAACCCACCTATTTCACCGCAATAGCTTACTTACCACCATCAATTCTGACTCTGTTGGATGAGATCCTTCTGGTGACCATTTCTACACAAAACCCAACCTATTCACCGCAATAGCTTACTTACAACCATCAATTCTGACTCTGTTGGATGAGATCCTTCTGGTGACCATTTCTACACACAAACCCACCTATTTCACCGCAATAGCTTACTTACCACCATCAATTCTGACTCTTTTGGATGAGTATCCTTTCTGGTGACCATTTCAATACAAAAACCCACCTATTCACCGCAATAGCTTACTTACAACCATCAATTCTGACTCTGTTGGATGAGATCCTTCTGGTGACCATTTTCTACACACAAACCCTACCTATTCACCGCAATAGCTTACTAAACGAGCATCCAATTCTGGCCTGTTTGGATGAGATCCTTCTAGTGACCATTTCTACACACAAACCCACCTATTCAGCACGCAATAGCTTACTTACCACCATCAATTCTGGCTCTTTTTGGATGAGATCCTTCTGGTGACCATTTCTACACACAAACCCACCTATTTCACCGCAATAGCTTACTTACCACCATCAATTCTGACTCTGTTGGGATGAGGAGTCCTTCTGGTGACCATTTCTACTTTACACAAACCCACCTTTTCAACGCAATAGCTTACTTACCACCATCAATTCTGACTCTGTTGGATGAGATCCTTCTGGTGACCATTTTGTACACACAAACCCACCTATTCAACGCAATAGCTTACTAAACGACCATCAATTCTGGCTCTGTTTGGATGAGATCCTTCTAGTGACCATTTCTACACACAAACCCACCTATTCACCGCAATAGCTTACTTACCACCATCAATTCTGACTCTGTTGGATGAGATCCTTCTGGTGACCATTTCTACACACAAACCCACCTATTTCACCGCAATAGCTTACTTACCACCACCAATTCTGACTCTGTTGGATGAGATCCTTCTGGTGACCATTTCTACTACACAAACCAACCTATTCAACGCAATAGCTTACTTACAACCATCACAATTCTGGCTGCTGTTGGATGAGATCCTTCTGGTGACCATTTTCACACACAAACTCACCTATTCACCGCAATAGCTTACTTACCACCATCAATTCTGACTCTGTTTGGATGAGATCCTTCTGGTGACCATTTTCTACACACAAACCCTACCTATTCACCGCAATAGCTTACTTACCACCATCAATTCTGACTCTGTTTGGATGAGATCCTTCTGGTGACCATTTCTACACACAAACCCACCTATTCAACGCAATAGCTTACTTACCACCACCAATTCTGACTCTGTTGGATGATATCCTTCTGGTGACCATTTCTAAGCACACAAACCCACCTATTCACCGCAATAGCTTACTTACCACCATCAATTCTGACTCTGTTGGATGAGATCCTTCTGGTGACCACTTTTCTACACACAAACCCACCTATTCACCGCAATAGCTTACTAAACGACCATCAATTCTGGCTCTTTTGGATGATATCCTTCTGGTGACCATTTCTAAACACATACCCTGCCTATTCACCGCAATAGCTTACTACCACCATCAATTCTGACTCTGTTGGATGATATCCTTCTGGTGACCATTTCTACACACAAAACCCACCTATTCACCGCAATAGCTTACTTAACACCATCAATTCTGACTCTGTTTGGATGAGATCCTTCTGGTGACCATTTCTACACACAAAACCAACCTATTCAACGCAATAGCTTACTTACCACCATCAATTCTGACTCTGTTGGATGAGATCCTTCTGGTGACCATTTCTACACAAAACCCACCTATTCACCGCAATAGCTTACTTACAACCATCAATTCTGACTCTTTTGGATGATATCCTTCTGGTGACCATTTGTACACACAAACCCACCTATTCACCGCAATAGCTTACTTACCACCATCAATTCTGACTCTGTTGGATGAGATCCTTCTGGTGACCATTTCTACACACAAACCCACCTATTCAACGCAATAGCTTACTTACCACCATCAATTCTGACTCTGTTTGGATGAGATCCTTCTGGTGACCATTTCTACACACAAACCCACCTATTCAACGCAATAGCTTACTTACCACCATCAATTCTGACTCTGTTTGGATGAGATCCTTCTGGTGACCATTTCTACACACAAACCCTACCTATTCAACGCAATAGCTTACTTACCACCATCAATTCTGACTCTGTTTGGATGAGATCCTTCTGGTGACCATTTTCTACACACAAACCCTACCTATTCACCGCAATAGCTTACTTACCACCATCAATTCTGACTCTGTTTGGATGAGATCCTTCTGGTGACCATTTTCTACACACAAACCCACCTATTCACCGCAATAGCTTACTTACCACCATCAATTCTGACTCTGTTTGGATGAGATCCTTCTGGTGACCATTTTCTACACACAAACCCACCTATTCACCGCAATAGCTTACTAAACAGCCATCAATTCTGGCTCTTTTGGATGAGATCCTTCTGGTGACCATTTTTCTACACAAACCCACCTATTCAACGCAATAGCTTACTTACCACCATCAATTCTGACTCTGTTTGGATGAGATCCTTCTGGTGACCATTTTCTACACACAAACCCACCTATTCACCGCAATAGCTTACTTACCACCATCAATTCTGACTCTGTTTGGATGAGATCCTTCTGGTGACCATTTCTACACACAAACCCACCTATTCACCGCAATAGCTTACTTACCACCATCAATTCTGACTCTGTTTGGATGAGATCCTTCTGGTGACCATTTTGCACACAAACCCACCTATTCACCGCAATAGCTTACTTACCACCATCAATTCTGGCTCTTTTTGGATGAGATCCTTCTGGTGACCATTTCTACACACAAAACCCACCTATTCAACGCAATAGCTTACTTACCACCATCAATTCTGACTCTGTTGGATGAGATCATTTTGGTGACCATTTCTACACACAAACCCACCTTTTTCACCGCAATAGCTTACTTACCACCATCAATTCTGACTCTGTTGGATGAGATCCTTCTGGTGACCATTTTCTACACACAAACCCTACCTTTCAACGCAATAGCTTACTTGCAACCATAAATTCTGACTCTGTTTGGATGAGATCCTTCTGGTGACCATTTTTACACACAAACCCACCTATTCACCGCAATAGCTTACTTACCACCTCGAATTCTGACTCTTTGGATGATATCCTTCTGGTGACCATTTTCTACACACAAACCCACCTATTCACCGCAATAGCTTATTACCACCACCAATTCTGACTCTGTTTGGATGAGATCCTTCTGGTGACCATTTTCTACACAAAACCCACCTATTCAACGCAATAGCTTACTTACAACCATCAATTCTGACTCTGTTGGATGAGATTCACTCTGGTGACCATTTTCTACACACAAACCCACCTATTCACCGCAATAGCTTACTTACCACCATCAATTCTGACTCTTTTGGATGATATCCTTCTGGTGACCATTTTCTACACACAAACCTTACCTATTCACCGCAATAGCTTACTTACCACTATCAATTCTGACTCTTTTTGGATGAGATCCTTCTGGTGACCATTTCTACACACAAACCCACCTATTCAACGCAATAGCTTACTTACCACCATCAATTCTGACTCTGTTGGATGAGATCCTTCTGGTGACCATTTTCTACACACAAACCCACCTATTCACCGCAATAGCTTACTAAACGACATCAATTCTGGCTCTTTTGGATGAGATCCTTCTGGTGACCATTTCTACACACAAACCCACCTATTCACCGCAATAGCTTACTTACCACCATCAATTCTGGCTCTGTTTTGGATGAGATCCTTCTGGTGACCATTTCTACACACAAACCCACCTATTCAACGCAATAGCTTACTTACCACCATCAATTCTGACTCTGTTGGATGAGATCCTTCTGGTGACCATTTCTACACACAAACCCACCTATTCACCGCAATAGCTTACTTACCACCATCAATTCTGACTCTGTTTGGATGAGATCCTTCTGGTGACCATTTCTACACAAAACCAACCTATTCAACGCAATAGCTTACTTACAACCATCAATTCTGACTCTGTTGGATGAGATCCTTCTGGTGACCATTTTCTACACACAAACCCACCTATTCACCGCAATAGCTTACTTACCACCACCAATTCTGACTCTGTTTGGATGAGATCCTTCTGGTGACCATGTTTACACACAAACATACCTATTCACCGCAATAGCTTACTAAAAGCTATCAATTCTAGCTCTTTTGGATGAGATACTTCTGGTGACCATTTCTACACACAAACCCACCTATTCAACGCAATAGCTTACTTACCACAACCAATTCGGACTCTCTTGGATGATATCCTTCTGGTGACCATTTCTACAACACAAACCCACCTATTCACCGCAATAGCTTACTTACCACCATCAATTCTGACTCTGTTGGATGAGATCCTTCTGGTGACCATTTTCTACACAAAAACCCACCTATTCACCGCAATAGCTTACTTACAACCATCAATTCTGACTCTGTTGGATGAGATCCTTCTGGTGACCATTTTTACACACAAACCCACCTATTCACCGCAATAGCTTACTTACCACCACCAATTCTGACTCTTTTGGATGATATCCTTCTGGTGACCATTTTCTACACACAAAACCCTACCTATTCACCGCAATAGCTTACTAAACAGCCATCAATTCTGACTCTGTTTGGATGAGATCCTTCTGGTGACCATTTCTACACACAAACCCACCTATTCACCGCAATAGCTTACTTACCACCACCAATTCTGACTCTTTGGATGATATCCTTCTGGTGACCACTTTTACACACAAACCCACCTATTCACCGCAATAGCTTACTAAACGACATCAATTCTGGCTCTTTTGGATGAGATCCTTCTGGTGACCATTTCTACACACAAACCCACCTATTCACCGCAATAGCTTACTTACCACCATCAATTCTGACTCTGTTGGATGAGATCCTTCTGGTGACCATTTCTACACACAAAACCCACCTATTCACCGCAATAGCTTACTTACCACCACCAATTCTGACTTTGTTGGATGAGATCCTTCTGGTGACCATTTCGTACACACAAACCCACCTATTCACCGCAATAGCTTACTTACCACCATCAATTCTGACTCTGTTTGGATGAGATCCTTCTGGTGACCATTTCTACACAAAAACCCACCTATTCACCGCAATAGCTTACTTACCACCATCAATTCTGACTCTGTTGGATGAGATCCTTCTGGTGACCATTTTCTACACACAAACCCACCTATTCACCGCAATAGCTTACTTACCACCACCAATTCTGACTCTTTTGGATGATATCCTTCTGGTGACCATTTTTACACACAAACATACCTATTCACCGCAATAGCTTACTAAAAGCTATCAATTCTGAGCTCTGTTTGGATGAGATCCTTCTGGTGACCATTTCTACACACAAACCCACCTATTCAACGCAATAGCTTACTTACCACAACCAATTCTGACTCTCTTGGATGATATCCTTCTGGTGACCACTTTTACACACAAACCCACCTATTCACCGCAATAGCTTACTAAACGACATCAATTCTGGCTCTTTTGGATGAGATCCTTCTGGTGACCATTTCTACACACAAACCCACCTATTCAACGCAATAGCTTACTTACCACCATCAATTCTGACTCTGTTGGATGAGATTCTTCTGGGGACCATTTCTACACAAAACCCACCTATTCACCGCAATAGCTTACTTACAACCATCAATTCTGATTGTGTTGGATGAGATCCTTCTGGTGACCATTTTGTACACACAAACCCTACCTATTCACCGCAATAGCTTACTAAAACGACATCAATTCTGGCTCTTTTTGGATGAGATTCTTCTGGTGACCATTTACACACACAAACCCACCTATTCAACGCAATAGCTTACTTACCACCATCAATTCTGACTCTGTTGGATGAGATCCTTCTGGTGACCATTTCTACACACAAACCCACCTATTTCACCGCAATAGCTTACTTACCACCACCAATTCTGACTCTGTTGGATGAGATCCTTCTGGTGACCATTTTCTACACAAAACCAACTATTCACCGCAATAGCTTACCTACAAACAATCAATTCTGACTCTGTTGGATGAGATCCTTCTGGTGACCATTTTTACACACAAACATACCTATTCACCGCAATAGCTTACTAAACCACCATCAATTCTGACTCTTTTGGATGAGATCCTTCTGGTGACCATTTCTACACACAAACCCACTATTCAACGCGGAATAGCTTACTTACCACCATCAATTCTGACTCTGTTTGGATGAGATCCTTCTGGTGACCATTTCTACACACAAACCCACCTATTCACCGCAATAGCTTACTTACCACCATCAATTCTGACTCTGTTGGATGATATCCTTCTGGTGACCATTTTCTACACACAAACCCACCTATTCACCGCAATAGCTTACTTACCACCACAATTCTGGCTCTTTTGGATGAGATCCTTCTGGTGACCATTTCTACACACAAACCCACCTATTCACCGCAATAGCTTACTTACCACCATCAATTCTGACTCTGTTGGATGAGATCCTTCTGGTGACCATTTCTACACACAAACCCACCTATTCACCGCAATTGCTTACTAACCACCACCAATTCTGACTCTGTTGGATGAGATCCTTCTGGTGACCATTTCTACACACAAACCCACCTATTCAACGCAATAGCTTACTTACCACAACCAATTCTGACTCTGTTGGATGAGATCCTTCTGGTGACCATTTCTACACACAAACCCACCTATTCAACGCAATAGCTTACTTACCACCATCAATTCTGACTCTGTTGGATGAGATCCTTCTGGTGACCATTTCTACACACAAAACCCCTATTCACCGCAATAGCTTTACTTACCAACCATCAATTCTGACTCTGTTGGATGAGATCCTTCTGGTGACCATTTTCTACACAAAACCCTACCTATTCAACGCAATAGCTTACTTAAACGACCATCAATTCTGACTCTGTTTGGATGAGATTCTTCTGGTGACCATTTCTACACACAAACCCACCTATTCACCGCAATAGCTTACTTACCACCATCAATTCTGACTCTGTTGGATGAGATCCTTCTGGTGACCATTTCTACACAAAACCCACCTATTCACCGCAATAGCTTACTTACAACCATCATTTCTGACTCTGTTGGATTAGATTCTTCTGGTGACCATTTTCACACACAAAACCACCTATTCACCGCAATAGCTTACTTACCACCACCAATTCTGACTCTTTTGGATGATATCTTTCTGGTGACCATTTTCTACACACAAACCCACCTATTCACCGCAATAGCTTACTAAACGACCATCAATTCTGGCTCTGTTTGGATGAGATCCTTCTGGTGACCATTTCTACACACAAACCCACATATTCAACGCAATAGCTTACTTACCACCATCAATTCTGACTCTGTTTGGATGAGATCCTTCTGGTGACCATTTCTAACACACAAACCTACCTATTCACCGCAATAGCTTACTTACCACCATCAATTCTGACTCTGATTGGATGATATCCTTCTGGTGACCACTTTTACACAAAAACCCACCTATTCACCGCAATAGCTTACTTAACGACATCAATTCTGGCTCTTTTGGATGAGATTCCTCTGGTTACCATTTCTACACACAAACCTACCTATTCACCGCAATAGCTTACTTACCACCATCAATTCTGACTCTGTTGGATGAGATCCTTCTGGTGACCATTTGTACACACAAACCCACCTTTCTACCGCAATAGCTTACTTACCACCATCAATTCTGACTCTGTTTGGATGAGATCCTTCTGGTGACCATTTTCTACACAAAACCAACCTATTCACCGCAATAGCTTACTTACAACCATCAATTCTGACTCTGTTGGATGAGATCCTTCTGGTGACCATTTTTACACACAAACCCACCTATTCACCGCAATAGCTTACTAAACACCATCAATTCTGACTCTTTTTGGATGAGATCCTTCTGGTGACCATTTCTACACAAAACCCACCTATTCACCGCAATAGCTTACTTACAACCATCAATTCTGACTCTGTTGGATGAGATCCTTCTGGTGACCACTTTTGTACACACAAACCCACCTATTCACCGCAATAGCTTACTAAACGACCATCAATTCTGGCTCTTTTGGATGAGATCCTTCTGGTGACCATTTCTACACAAAACCCACCTATTCACCGCAATAGCTTACTTACCACCATCAATTCTGACTCTGTTGGATGAGATCCTTCTGGTGACCATTTTCTACACACAAACCCACCTATTCACCGCAATAGCTTACTTACCACCATCAATTCTGACTCTGTTTGGATGAGATCCTTCTGGTGACCACTTTTACACACAAACCCACCTATTCACCGCAATAGCTTACTAAACGACATCAATTCTGACTGGTATTTTGATGAGATCCTTCTGGTGACCATTTCTACCAAAACCAACCTATTCACCGCAATAGCTTACTTACAACCATCAATTCTGACTCTGTTGGATGAGATCCTTCTGGTGACCATTTTCTACACACAAACCCACCTATTCACCGCAATAGCTTACTTACCACCACCAATTCTGACTCTCTTTGGATGATATCCTTCTGGTGACCATTTTTACACACAAACCCACCTATTCACTGCAATAGCTTACTAAAAACGACATCAATTCTGGCTCTTTTTGGATGAGATCCTTCTGGTGACCATTTTCTACACACAAACCCACCTATTCAACGCAATAGCTTACTTACCACAACCAATTCTGACTCTGTTGGATGATATCCTTCTGGTGACCATTTTCTACACACAAAACCCACCTATTCACCGCAATAGCTTACTAAACGACACCAATTCTGACTCTTTTTGGATGAGATCCTTCTGGTGACCATTTCACACAAAAACCAACCTATTCACCGCAATAGCTTACTTACAACCATCAATTCTGACTCTGTTGGATGAGATCCTTCTGGTGACCATTTTCTACACACAAACCCACCTATTCAACGCAATAGCTTACTTACCACAACCAATTCGGACTCTCTTTTGGATGATATCCTTCTGGTGACCATTTTTACACACAAACCCACCTATTCACCGCAATAGCTTACTAAACGACATCAATTCTGGCTCTTTTGGATGAGATCCTTCTGGTGACCATTTCTACAAAAAACCCAACTATTCAACGCAATAGCTTACTTACAACCATCAATTCTGACTCTGTTGGATGAGATCCTTCTGGTGACCATTTTTACACACAAACCCACCTATTCACCGCAATAGCTTACTTACCACCACCAATTCTGACTCTTTTGGATGATATCCTTCTGGTGACCATGTTTACACACAAACATACCTATTCACCGCAATAGCTTACTAAAAGCAATCAATTCTGGCTCTTTTGGATGAGATACTTCTGGTGACCATTTCTACACACAAACCCACCTATTCAACGCAATAGCTTACTAACCACCATCAATTCTGACTCTTTTGGATGAGATCCTTCTGGTGACCATTTCTACACACAAACCCACCTATTCAACGCAATAGCTTACTAAACGACATCAATTCTGGCTCTTTTGGATGAGATCCTTCTGGTGACCATTTCTACACACAAACCCACCTATTCACCGCAATAGCTTACTTACCACCATCAATTCTGACTCTGTTGGATGAGATCCTTCTGGTGACCATTTGTACACACAAACCCACCTATTCACCGCAATAGCTTACTTACCACCATCAATTCTGACTCTGTTTGGATGAGGGTTATCCTTCTGGTGACCATTTGTACACACAAACCCACCTATTCAACGCAATAGCTTACTTACCACCATCAATTCTGACTCTGTTGGATAAGATCCTTTTGGTGACCATTTCTACACACAAACCCACCTATTCACCGCAAAGCTTACTTACCACCATCAATTCTGACTCTGTTGGATGAGATCCTTCTGGTGACCATTTCTACTTAAAACCAACCTATTCAACGCAATAGCTTACTTACAACCATCAATTCTGACTCTGTTGGATGAGATCCTTCTGGTGACCATTTTTACACACAAACCCACCTATTCACCGCAATAGCTTACTTACCACCACCAATTCTGACTCTTTTGGATGATATCCTTCTGGTGACCATGTTTACACACAAACATACCTATTAACCGCAATAGCTTACTAAAAACAATCAATTCTTGCTCTTTTGGATGATATACCTTCTGGTGACCATTTCTACACACAAACCCACCTATTCAACGCAATAGATTACTTACCACAACCAATTCGGACTCTCTTGGATAATATCCTTCTGGTGACCACTTTTACACACAAACCCACCTATTCACCGCAATAGCTTACTAAACGACATCAATTCTGGCTCTTTTGGATGAGATCCTTCTGGTGACCATTTCTACACACAAACCCACCTATTCAACGCAATAGCTTACTTACAACCATCAATTCTGGCTCTTTTGGATGAGATCCTTCTGGTGACCATTTCTACACACAAACCCACCTATTCAACGCAATAGCTTACTAAACGACATCAATTCTGGCTCTTTTGGATGAGATCCTTCTGGTGACCATTTCTACACACAAACCTACCTATTCACCGCAATAGCTTACTTACCACCATCAATTCTAACTCTGTTGGATGAGATCCTTCTGGTGACCATTTGTACACACAAACCCACCTTTTCACCGCAATAGCTTACTTACCACCATCAATTCTGACTCTGTTGGATGAGATCCTTCTGGTGACCATTTGTACACACAAACCCACCTATTCAACGCAATAGCTAACTTACCACCATCAATTCTGACTCTGTTGGATGAGATCCTTCTGGTGACCATTTTCTACACACAAAACCCACCTATTCACCGCAATAGCTTACTTACAACCATCAATTCTGACTCTGTTGGATGAGATCCTTCTGGTGACCATTTCTACTTAAAAAACCACCTATTCACCGCAATAGCTTACTTACAACCATCAATTCTGACTCTGTTGGATGAGATCCTTCTGGTGACCATTTTTACACACAAACCCACCTATTCACCGCAATAGCTTACTTACGACCATCAATTCTGACTCTTTTGGATGAGATCCTTCTGGTGACCATTTTCTACACACAAACGCCACCTATTCACCGCAATAGCTTACTAAACACCATCAATTCTGACTCTGTTTGGATGAGATACTTCTGGTGACCATTTCTTCACACAAACCCACCTATTCACCGCAATAGCTTACTTACAACCATCAATTCTGACTCTATTGGATGATATCCTTCTGGTGACCATTTTTACACACAAACCCACCTATTCACCGCAATAGCTTACTAAACGACATCAATTCTGGCTCTTTTGGATGAGATCCTTCTGGTGACCATTTCTACACACAAAACCCACCTATTCAACGCAATAGCTTACTTACCACCATCAATTCTGACTCTGTTGGATGAGATCCTTCTGGTGACCATTTCTACACACAAACCCACCTATTCACCGCAATAGCTTACTTACCACCATCAATTCTGACTCTGTTGGATGAGATCCTTCTGGTGACCATTTGTACACACAAACCCACCTATTCACCGCAATAGCTTACTTACCACCATCAATTCTGACTCTGTTGGATGAGATCCTTCTGGTGACCATTTCTACACAAAACCCACCTATTCAACGCAATAGCTTACTTACAACCATCAATTCTGACTCTGTTGGATGAGATCCTTCTGGTGACCATTTTTACACACAAACCCACCTATTCACCGCAATAGCTTACTTACCACCATCAATTCTGACTCTTAAGGATGCTATCCTTCTGGTGACCATGTTTACACACAAACATACCTATTCACCGCAATAGCATACTAAAAGCTATCAATTTTAGCTCTTTTGGATGAGATACTTCTGGTGACCATTTCTACACACAAACCAACCTATTCAACGCAATAGCTTACTTACCACAACCAATTCTGACTCTGTTGGATGATATCCTTCTGGTGACCACTTTTACACACAAACCCACCTATTCACCGCAATAGCTTACTAAACGACATAAATTCTGGCTCTTTTGGATGAGATCCTTCTGGTGACCATTTCTACACACAAACCCACCTATTAAACGCAATAGCTTACTGGCCACCACCAATTCTGACTCTGTTGGATGAGATCCTTTCTGGTGACCATTTCTACACAAAACCCCACCTATTCACCGCAATAGCTTACTTACAACCATCAATTCTGATTGTGTTGGATGAGATCCTTCTGGTGACCATTTGTACACACAAACCCACCTATTCACCGCAATAGCTTACTAAACGACATCAATTATGGCTTTTTGGATGAGATTCTTCTGGTGACCATTTCTACACACAAACCCTACCTATTCACCGCAATAGCTTACTTACCACCACCAATTCTGACTCTGTTGGATGAGATCCTTCTGGTGACCATTTCTACACACAAACCAACCTATTCAACGCAATAGCTTACTTAACCACCTCAATTCTGACTCTGTTGGATGAGATCCTTCTGGTGACCATTTTCTACACAAAACCCAGCACTATTCACCGCAATAGCTTATTTACCACCACCAATTCTGACTCTATTTTGGATGATATCCTTCTGGTGACCATTTTTACACACAAACACACCTATTCACCGCAATAGCTTACTAAACAGCAATCAATTCTGACTCTTTTGGATGAGATCCTTCTGGTGACCACTTTTACACACAAACCCACCTATTCACCGCAATAGCTTACTAAACGACATCAATTCTGGCTCTTTTGGATGAGATCCTTCTGGTGAGCATTTCTACACAAAAACCCACCTTTTACCGCAATAGCTTACTTACCACCACCAATTCTGACTCTGTTGGATGATATCCTTCTGGTGACCATTTCTACACACAAACCCACCTATTCACCGCAATAGCTTACTTACCATCACCAATTCGGACTCTGTTGGATGAGATCCTTCTGGTGACCACTTTTACACAAACCCACCTATTCACCGCAATAGCTTACTTACCACCATTAGATTCTGACTCTGTTTGGATGAGATCCTTCTGGTGACCATTTCTACACACAAACCCACCTTTTCACCGCAATAGCTTACTTACCACCATCAATTCTGACTCTGTTTGGATGAGATCCTTCTGGTGACCATTTCTATGCACAAACCCACCTATTCACCGCAATAGCTTACTAAACAGCCATCAATTCTGACTCTGTTTGGATGAGATACTTCTGTTGACCATTTCTACACACAAACCCACCTATTCACCGCAATAGCTTACTTACCACCATCAATTCTGACTCTCTTGGATGATATCCTTCTGGTGACCACTTTTACACACAAACCCACCTATTCACCGCAATAGCTTACTAAACGACATCAATTCTGGCTCTTTTTGGATGAGATCCTTCTGGTGACCATTTTCTACACAAAACCCACCTATTCAACGCAATAGCTTACTTACCACCATCAATTCTGACTCTGTTGGATGAGATCCTTCTGGTGACCATTTTCTACACACAAACCCACCTATTCACCGCAATAGCTTACTTACAACCATCAATTCTGACTCTTTTGGATGATATCCTTCTGGTGACCATTTTTACACACAAACCCTACCTATTCACCGCAATAGCTTACTAAAAGCAATCAATTCTGGCTCTTTTTGGATGAGATCCTTCTGGTGACCATTTCTACACACAAACCCACCTATTCAACGCAATAGCTTACTTACCACCAACCAAATTCTGACTCTGTTGGATGATATCCTTCTGGTGACCATTTCTACACACAAACCCACCTATTCACCGCAATAGCTTACTAAACGACCATCAATTCTGGCTCTGTTTGGATGAGATCCTTCTGGTGACCATTTCTACACACAAAACCCACCTATTCACCGCAATAGCTTACTTACCACCATCAATTCTGGCTCTTTTGGATGAGATCCTTCTGGTGACCATTTCTACACACAAACCCACCTATTCACCGCAATAGCTTACTTACCACCATCAATTCTGACTCTGTTGGATGAGGTCCTTCCGGTGACCATTTTGTACACACAAACCCACCTATTCACCGCAATAGCTTACTTACCACCACCAATTCTGACTCTGTTTGGATGAGATCCTTCTGGTGACCATTTCTAACACACAAACCAGCACCTATTCACCGCAATAGCTTACTTACGACCATCAATTCTGACTCTGTTGGATGAGATCCTTCTGGTGACCATTTTCTACACACAAACCCACCTATTCACCGCAATAGCTTACTACACACCATCAATTCTGACTCTGTTTGGATGAGATCCTTCTGGTGACCATTTCTACACACAAACCCACCTATTCACCGCAATAGCTTACTTACCACCATCAATTCTGACTCTGTTGGATGAGATCCTTCTGGTGACCATTTCTACACACAAACCACCTATTCAACGCAATAGCTTACTTACCACCATCAATTCTGACTCTGTTTGGATGAGATCCTTCTGGTGACCATTTCTACACACAAACCCACCTATTCACCGCAATAGCTTACTTAAACGACATCAATTCTGGCTCTTTTGGATGAGATCCTTCTGGTGACCATTTCTACACACAAACCCACCTATTCACCGCAATAGCTTACTTACCACCACCAATTCTGACTCTGTTGGATGAGATCCTTCTGGTGACAATTTCTACACAAAACCCACCTATTCACCGCAATAGCTTACTTACAACCATCAATTCTGACTCTGTTGGATGAGATCCTTCTGGTGACCATTTTCTACACACAAACCTACCTATTCAACGCAATAGCTTACTAAACGACATCAATTCTGGCTCTTTTGGATGAGATTCTTCTGGTGACCATTTATACACACAAACCCTACCTATTCACCGCGATAGCTTACTTACCACCATCAATTCTGACTCTGTTGGATGAGATCCTTCTGGTGACCATTTCTACACACAAACCCACCTATTCACCGCAATAGCTTACTTACCACCACCAATTCTGACTCTGTTGGATGAGATCCTTCTGGTGACCATTTCTACACACAAACCCACCTTTTCACCGCAATAGCTTACTTACCACCACCAATTCTGACTCTGTTTGGGTGAGAACCTTCTGGTGACCATTTCTACCAAAAACCACCTATTCACCGCAATAGCTTACTTACAACCATCAATTCTGACTCTGTTGGATGAGATCCTTCTGGTGACCATTTTTACACACAAACCCACCTATTCACCGCAATAGCTTACTAAACGACATCAATTCTGGCTCTTTTGGATGAGATCCTTCTGGTGACCATTTTCTACACACAAACCCTACCTATTCACCGCAATAGCTTACTTACCACCATCAATTATGACTCTTTTGGATGAGATCCTTCTGGTGACCATTTCTACACATAAACCACCTATTCAACGCAATAGCTTACTTACCACCATCAATTCTGACTCTGTTGGATGAGATCCTTCTGGTGACCATTTTCTACACACAAACCCACCTATTCACCGCAATAGCTTACTTACCACCATCAATTCTGACTCTGTTGGATGAGATCCGTCTGGTGACCATTTCTACACAAAAACCCACCTATTCAACGCAATAGCTTACTTACCACCATCAATTCTGACTCTGTTGGATGAGATTTTCTGGTGACCATTTCTACACAAAAACCCCCTATTCACCGCAATAGCTTACTTACAACCATCAATTCTGACTGTGTTGGATGAGATCCTTCTGGTGATCATTTGTACACACAAACCCTACCTATTCACCGCAATAGCTTACTTACCACCATCAATTCTGACTCTGTTGGATGAGATTCTTCTGGTGACCATTTCTACACACAAAACCTACCTATTCACCGCAATAGCTTACTTACCACCATCAATTCTGACTCTGTTTGGATGAGATCCTTCTGGTGACCATTTCTACACACCGAAACCCACCTATTCAACGCAATAGCTTACTTACCACCATCAATTCTGACTCTGTTGGATGAGATCCTTTTGGTGACCATTTCTAAACACAAAACCCACCTATTCACCGCAATAGCTTACTTACCACCATCAATTCTGACTCTGTTTGGATGAGATCCTTCTGGTGACCATTTCTACACACAAACCCTACCTATTCACCGCAATAGCTTACTTACAACCATCAATTCTGACTCTGTTGGATGATATCCTTCTGGTGACCACTTTTACACACAAACCCACTTATTCACTGCAATAGCTTACTTACCACCATCAATTCTGGCTCTTTTGGATGAGATCCTTCTGGTGACCATTTCTACACACAAACCCACCTATTCAACGCAATAGCTTACTTACAACCATCAATTCTGACTCTGTTGGATGAGATTCCTCTGGTGACCATTTTCTACACACAAACCCACCTATTCACCGCAATAGCTTACTTACCACCATCAATTCTGACTCTGTTGGTTGAGGTCCTTCTGGTGACCATTTGTACACACAAACCCACCTTTAACCGCAATAGCTTACTTACCACCATCAATTCTGACTCTGTTGGATGAGATCCTTCTGGTGACCATTTTCTACACACAAACCCACCTATTCACCGCAATAGCTTACTTACAATCATCAATTCTGACTCTGTTGGATGAGATCCTTCTGGTGACCATTTCTACACACAAACCCACCTATTCACCGCAATAGCTTACTTACCACCACCAATTCTGACTCTGTTGGATGAGATCCTTCTGGTGACCATTTCTACACACAAACCCACCTATTCAACGCAATAGCTTACTTACCACCATCAATTCTGGCTCTTTGGATGAGATCCTTCTGGTGACCATTTCTACACACAAACCCACCTATTCACCGCAATAGCTTACTTACCACCATCAATTCGGACTCTCTTGGATGATATCCTTCTGGTGACCATTTTCTACACACAAACCCACCTATTCACCGCAATAGCTTACTTACAACCATAATTCTGACTCTGTTGGATGAGATCCTTCTGGTGACCATTTCTACACACAAACCCAACTATTCAACGCAATAGCTTACTTACCACCACCAATTCTGACTCTGTTTGGATGAGATCCTTCTGGTGACCATTTCTACACACAAACCCACCTATTCACCGCAATAGCTTACTTACAACCATCAATTCTGATTGTGTTGGATGAGATCCTTCTGGTGACCATTTCTACACACAAACCTACCTATTCAACGCAATAGCTTACTTACCACCATCAATTCTGGCTCTTTTGGATGAGATCCTTCTGGTGACCATTTATACACACAAACCCACCTATTCACCGCAATAGCTTACTTACCACCATCAATTCTGACTCTGTTGGATGAGATCCTTCTGGTGACCATTTCTACACACAAACCCACCTATTCACCGCAATAGCTTACTAAACACCATCAATTCTGACTCTGTTGGATGAGATCCTTCTGGTGACCATTTCTACACACAAACCCACCTATTCACCGCAAAAGCTTACTTACCACCATCAATTCTGACTCTGTTGGATGAGATCCTTCTGGTGAACATTTTCACACAAACCCACCTATTCACCGCAATAGCTTACTTACCACCATCAATTCTGACTCTGTTGGATGAGATCCTTCTGGGGACCAATTTCTACACACAAACCCACCTATTCACCGCAATAGCTTACTTACCACCATCAATTCTGACTCTGTTGGATGAGATCCTTCTGGTGACCATTTTCTAAACACAAACCCACCTATTCACCGCAATAGCTTACTTACCACCATCAATTCTGACTCTGTTGGATGAGATCCTTCTGGTGACCATTTTCTACACACAAACCCACCTATTCACCGCAATAGCTTACTTACCACCATCAATTCTGACTCTGTTGGATGATATCCTTCTGGTGACCATTTCTACACACAAACCCACCTATTCACCGCAATAGCTTACTTACCACCATCAATTCTGACTCTTTTGGATGAGATCCTTCTGGTGACCATTTCTACACACAAACCCACCTATACACCGGAATAGCTTTCTTACCACCATCAATTCTGACTCTTTTGGATGAGATCCTTCTGGTGACCATTTCTACACACAAACCCACCTATTCACCGCAATAGCTTACTTACCACCATCAATTCTGACTCTGTTGGATGAGATCCTTCTGGTGACCATTTCTACACACAAAACCCACCTATTCACCGCAATAGCTTACTTACAACCATCAATTCTGCTCTTTTGGATGAGATCCTTCTGGTGACCATTTCTAAACACAAAACCCACCTATTCATTGCAATAGCTTACTTACCACCATCAATTCTGGCTCTTGGATGAGATCCTTCTGGTGACCATTTCTACACACAAACCCACCTATTCAACGCAATAGCTTACTAACCACCATCAATTCTGACTCTGTTGGATGAGATCCTTCTGGTGACCATTTCTAAACACAAACCCACCTTTTCACCGCAATAGCTTACTTACCACCATCAATTCTGACTCTGTTGGATGAGATCCTTTCTGGTGACCATTTCTACAGAAAACCAACCTATTCACCGCAATAGCTTACTTACAACCATCAATTCTGACTCTGTTGGATGAGATCCTTCTGGTGACCATTTTCTACACACAAACCCACCTATTCACCGCAATAGCTTACTTAAACGACATCAATTCTGGCTCTTTGGATGAGATCCTTCTGGTGACCATTTTCTACACACAAACCCACCTATTCACCGCAATAGCTTACTTACCACCATCAATTCTGACTCTTGTTGGATAAGATCCTTCTGGTGACCATTTGTACACAAAACCCACCTATTCAACGCAATAGCTTACTTACCACCATCAATTCTGACTCTGTTGGATGAGATCCTTCTGGTGACCATTTCTACACACAAACCCACCTATTCACCGCAATAGCTTACTTACCACCATCAATTCTGACTCTGTTTGGATGAGATCCTTCTGGTGACCATTTCTACACACAAAACCCACCTATTCACCGCAATAGCTTACTTACCACCACCAATTCTGACTCTGTTGGATGAGATCCTTCTGGTGACCACTTTCTACACACAAACCCACCTATTCACCGCAATAGCTTACTTACAACCATCAATTCTGACTCTTTTTGGATGAGATCCTTCTGGTGACCATTTTCTAAACACAAACCCACCTATTCACCGCAATAGCTTACTTACACGACCATCTAATTCTGACTCTGTTGGATGAGATCCTTCTGGTGACCATTTCTACACACAAACCCTAACTATTCACCGCAATAGCTTACTTACAACCATCAATTCTGACTCTGTTGGATGAGATCCTTCTGGTGACCACTTTACACACAAACCCACCTATTCACCGCAATAGCTTACTTACCACCATCAATTCTGACTCTGTTGGATGAGATCCTTCTGGTGACCATTTCTACACAAAACCCACCTATTCAACGCAATAGCTGACTTACCACCATCAATTCTGACTCTGTTGGATGAGATCCTTTCTGGTGACCATTTTTTACACACACAAACCCACCTATTCACCGCAATAGCTTACTTACAACCATCAATTCTGACTCTGTTTGGATGATATCCTTCTGGGTGACCATTTTGTACACACAAACCCACCTATTCACCGCAATAGCTTACTAAACGACATCAATTCTGGCTCTTTTGGATGAGATCCTTCTAATGACCATTTCTACACACAAATCCACCTATTCACCGCAATAGCTTACTTACCACCATCAATTCTGACTCTGTTGGATGAGATCCGTCTGGTGACCATTTTCTACACACAAACATACCTATTCACCGCAATAGCTTACTTACCACCATCAATTCTGACTCTGTTGGATGAGATCCTTCTGGTGACCATTTGCTAAACACAAACCCACCTTTCCACCGCAATAGCTTACTTACCACCACCAATTCTGACTCTGTTGGATGAGATCCTTCTGGTGACCATTTCTACACACAAACCAACCTATTCACCGCAATAGCTTACTTACCACCATCAATTCTGACTCTGTTGGATGAGATCCTTCTGGTGACCACTTTTACACACAAAACCACCTATTCACCGCAATAGCTTACTTACCACCATCAATTCTGACTCTTTTGGATGAGATCCTTCTGGTGACCATTTCTACACACAAAACCCACCTATTCACCGCAATAGCTTACTTACCACCACATCAAGTCCTGACTCTGTTGGATGAGATCCTTCTGGTGACCATTTGTACACACAAACCCACCTATTCAACGCAATAGCTTACTTACCACCATCAATTCTGACTCTGTTGGATGAGATCCTTCTGGTGACCATTTCTACACACAAACCCACCTATTCACCGCAATAGCTTACTTACCACCATCAATTCTGACTCTGTTGGATGAGATCCTTCTGGTGACCATTTCTACACACAAACCCACCTATTCACCGCAATAGCTTACTTACCACCATCAATTCTGACTCTGTTGGATGAGATCCTTCTGGTGACCATTTCTACACAAAACCCACCTATTCAACGCAATAGCTTACTTACCACCATCAATTCTGACTCTGTTGGATGAGATCCTTCTGGTGACCATTTTCTACACACAAACCCACCTATTCACCGCAATAGCTTACTAAACACCATCAATTCTGGCTCTGTTTGGATGAGATCCTTCTGGTGACCATTTCTACACACAAACCCTACCTATTCACCGCAATAGCTTACTTACCACCATCATTTCTGACTCTGTTGGATGAGATCCTTCTGGTGACCACTTTTTACACACAAACCCACCTATTCACCGCAATAGCTTACTTACCACCATCAATTCTGGCTCTTTTGGATGAGATCCTTCTGGTGACCATTTCTACACACAAACCCACCTATTCACCGCAATAGCTTACTTACCACCATCAATTCTGACTCTGTTGGATGAGATCCTTCTGGTGACCATTTCTACACACAAACCCACCTATTCACCGCAATAGCTTACTTACCACCATCAATTCTGACTCTGTTGGATGAGATCCTTCTGGTGACCATTTTCTACACACAAAACCCACCTATTCACCGCAATAGCTTACTTACAAACGACATCAATTCTGGCTCTTTTGGATGAGATCCTTCTGGTGACCATTTCTACACACAAACCCACCTATTCACCGCAATAGCTTACTTACCACCATCAATTCTGACTCTTTTGGATGAGATCCTTCTGGTGACCATTTCTACACACAAACCCACCTATTCAACGCAATAGCTTACTTACCACCATCAATTCTGACTCTGTTGGATGAGATCCTTCTGGTGACCATTTTCTACACACAAACCCACCTATTCACCGCAATAGCTTACTTACCACCATCAATTCTGACTCTGTTGGATGAGATCCTTCTGGTGACCATTTCTACTTAAAAAACCAACTATTCACCGCAATAGCTTACTTACAACCATCATTTCTGACTCTGTTGGATGAGATCCTTCTGGTGACCATTTTCTACACACAAACCCACCTATTCACCGCAATAGCTTACTTAAACGACCATCAATTCTGACTCTTTTGGATGAGATCCTTCTGGTGACCATTTCTACAACACAAACCCTACCTATTCACCGCAATAGCTTACTTACCACCATCAATTCTGACTCTGTTGGATGAGATCCTTCTGGTGACCATTTCTACACACAAACCCACCTATTCACCGCAATAGCTTACTTACCACCATCAATTCTGACTCTGTTGGATGAGATCCTTCTGGTGACCATTTCTAAACACAAACCCACCTATTCACCGCAATAGCTTACTTACCACCATCAATTCTGACTCTGTTGGATGAGATCCTTCTGGTGACCATTTTCTACACACAAACCAACCTATTCACCGCAATAGCTTACTTACCACCATCAATTCTGACTCTGTTGGATGAGATCCTTCTGGTGACCATTTCTACACACAAACCCACCTATTCACCGCAATAGCTTACTTACCACCACCAATTCTGACTCTGTTGGATGAGATCCTTCTGGTGACCATTTCTACACAAAACCCACCTATTCACCGCAATAGCTTACTTACCACCATCAATTCTGACTCTGTTGGATGAGATCCTTCTGGTGACCATTTCTACACACAAACCCACCTTTTCACCGCAATAGCTTACTTACCACCATCAATTCTGACTCTGTTTGGATGAGATCCGTCTGGTGACCATTTCTACACACAAAACCCACCTATTCACCGCAATAGCTTACTTACCACCATCAATTCTGACTCTGTTGGATTGAGATCCGTCCTGGTGACCATTTTCTACACACAAACCCACCTATTCAACGCAATAGCTTACTTACCACCATCAATTCTGGCTCTTTTGGATGAGATCCTTCTGGTGACCATTTCTACACACAAACCCACCTATTCACCGCAATAGCTTACTTACCACCATCAATTCTGACTCTGTTGGATGAGATCCTTCTGGTGACCATTTCTACACACAAACCCACCTATTCACCGCAATAGCTTACTTACCACCATCAATTCTGACTCTGTTGGATGAGATCCTTCTGGTGACCATTTCTACACACAAACCCACCTTTTCACCGCAATAGCTTACTTACCACCATCAATTCTGACTCTGTTGGATGAGATCCTTCTGGTGACCATTTCTACACACAAACCCACCTATTCACCGCAATAGCTTACTTACCAACCATCAATTCTGACTCTGTTGGATGAGATCCTTCTGGTGACCATTTGTACACACAAACCCACCTATTCACCGCAATAGCTTACTTACCACCATCAATTCTGACTCTGTTGGATGAGATCCTTCTGGTGACCATTTCTACACAAAACCCACCTATTCACCGCAATAGCTTACTTACCACCATCAATTCTGACTCTGTTGGATGAGATCCTTCTGGTGACCATTTCTACACACAAACCCACCTATTCACCGCAATAGCTTACTTACCACCATCAATTCTGACTCTGTTGGATGAGATCCTTCTGGTGACCATTTCTACACAAAACCCACCTATTCACCGCAATAGCTTACTTACCACCATCAATTCTGACTCTGTTGGATGAGATCCTTCTGGTGACCATTTTCTATACACAAACCCACCTATTCACCGCAATAGCTTACTTACCACCTACAATTCTGACTCTGTTGGATGAGATCCTTCTGGTGACCATTTCTACACACAAACCCACCTATTCACCGCAATAGCTTACTTACCACCATCAATTCTGACTCTGTTGGATGAGATCCTTCTGGTGACCATTTTCTACACACAAACCCACCTATTCACCGCAATAGCTTACTTACCACCATCAATTCTGACTCTGTTGGATGAGATCCTTCTGGTGACCATTTCTACACAAAACCCACCTATTCACCGCAATAGCTTACTTACCACCATCAATTCTGACTCTGTTGGATGAGATCCTTCTGGTGACCATTTTCTACACACAAACCCACCTATTCACCGCAATAGCTTACTTACCACCATCAATTCTGACTCTGTTGGATGAGATCCTTCTGGTGACCATTTTCTACACACAAACCCACCTATTCACCGCAATAGCTTACTTACCACCATCAATTCTGACTCTGTTTGGATGAGATCCTTCTGGTGACCATTTCTACACACAAACCCACCTATTCACCGCAATAGCTTACTTACCACCATCAATTCTGACTCTGTTGGATGAGATCCTTCTGGTGACCATTTTCTACACACAAACCCACCTATTCACCGCAATAGCTTACTTACCACCATCAATTCTGACTCTGTTGGATGAGATCCTTCTGGTGACCATTTCTACACACAAAACCCACCTATTCACCGCAATAGCTTACTTACCACCATCAATTCTGACTCTGTTGGATGAGATCCTTCTGGTGACCATTTCTACACACAAAACCCACCTATTCACCGCAATAGCTTACTTACCACCATCAATTCTGACTCTGTTGGATGAGATCCTTCTGGTGACCATTTCTACACACAAACCCACCTATTCACCGCAATAGCTTACTTACCACCATCAATTCTGACTCTGTTGGATGAGATCCTTCTGGTGACCATTTCTACACACAAACCCACCTATTCACCGCAATAGCTTACTTACCACCATCAATTCTGACTCTGTTTGGATGAGATCCTTCTGGTGACCATTTCTACACACAAAACCCACCTATTCAACGCAATAGCTTACTTACCACCACCAATTCTGACTCTGTTGGATGATATCCTTCTGGTGACCATTTTCTACACACAAACCCACCTATTCACCGCAATAGCTTACTAAACGACATCAATTCTGGCTCTGTTTGGATGAGATCCTTCTGGTGACCATTTCTACACACAAACCCACCTATTCACCGCAATAGCTTACTTACAACGACATCAATTCTGGCTCTGTTTGGATGAGATCCTTCTGGTGACCATTTCTACACACAAACCCACCTATTCACCGCAATAGCTTACTTACCACCACCAATTCTGACTCTGTTGGATGAGATCCTTCTGGTGACCATTTCTACACACAAATCCACCTATTCACCGCAATAGCTTACTAAACGACATCAATTCTGGCTCTGTTTGGATGAGATCCTTCTGGTGACCATTTCTACACACAAACCCACCTATTCAACGCAATAGCTTACTTACAACGACATCAATTCTGGCTCTGTTTGGATGAGATTCTTCTGGTGACCATTTCTACACACAAACCCTACCTATTCACCGCAATAGCTTACTTACCACCATCAATTCTGACTCTGTTGGATGAGATCCTTCTGGTGACCATTTCTACACACAAACCCACCTATTCACCGCAATAGCTTACTTACCACCATCAATTCTGACTCTGTTGGATGAGATCCTTCTGGTGACCATTTCTACACACAAAACCCACCTATTCAACGCAATAGCTTACTAAACGACATCAATTCTGACTCTGTTTGGATGAGATCCTTCTGGTGACCATTTCTACACAAAACCCACCTATTCACCGCAATAGCTTACTTACCACCATCAATTCTGACTCTGTTGGATGAGATCCTTCTGGTGACCATTTTCTACACACAAACCCACCTATTCACCGCAATAGCTTACTAAACGACCATCAATTCTGGCTCTTTTGGATGAGATCCTTCTGGTGACCATTTCTACACACAAACCCACCTATTCAACGCAATAGCTTACTAACCACAATCAATTCTGACTCTGTTGGATGAGATCCTTCTGGTGACCACTTTTTACACACAAACCCACCTATTCAACGCAATTGCTTACTAAACGACATCAATTCTGGCTCTTTTTGGATGATTTGATCCTTCTGGTGACCATTTCTACACAAAACCCACCTATTCACCGCAATAGCTTACTTACCACCATCAATTCTGACTCTGTTGGATGAGATCCTTCTGGTGACCATTTCTACACACAAACCCACCTATTCACCGCAATAGCTTACTTACCACCACCAATTCTGACTCTGTTGGATGAGATCCTTCTGGTGACCATTTTCTACACACAAACCCACCTATTCACCGCAATAGCTTACTTACCACCATCAATTCTGACTCTGTTGGATGAGATCCTTCTGGTGACCATTTCTACACACAAAACCACCTATTCAACGCAATAGCTTACTTACAACCATCAATTCTGACTCTGTTGGATGAGATCCTTCTGGTGACCATTTTTACACACAAACCCACCTATTCACCGCAATAGCTTACTTACCACCATCAATTCTGACTCTGTTGGATGAGATCCTTCTGGTGACCATTTCTACACACAAAACCCACCTATTCACCGCAATAGCTTACTTACAACCATCAATTCTGACTCTGTTGGATGAGATCCTTCTGGTGACCATTTTCTACACACAAACCCTACCTATTCACCGCAATAGCTTACTTACCACCATCAATTCTGACTCTGTTTGGATGAGATCCTTCTGGTGACCATTTCTACACACAAACCCACCTATTCACCGCAATAGCTTACTTACCACCATCAATTCTGACTCTGTTGGATGAGATCCTTCTGGTGACCATTTCTACACACAAACCCACCTATTCACCGCAATAGCTTACTTACCACCATCAATTCTGACTCTGTTGGATGAGATCCTTCTGGTGACCATTTCTACACACAAACCCACCTATTCACCGCAATAGCTTACTAAACGACATCAATTCTGGCTCTTTTGGATGAGATCCTTCTGGTGACCATTTCTACACACAAAACCCACCTATTCACCGCAATAGCTTACTTACCACCATCAATTCTGACTCTGTTGGATGAGATCCTTCTGGTGACCATTTCTACACACAAACCCACCTATTCACCGCAATAGCTTACTTACCACCACCAATTCTGACTCTGTTGGATGAGATCCTTCTGGTGACCATTTCTACACAAAACCCACCTATTCACCGCAATAGCTTACTAAACGACCATCAATTCTGGCTCTGTTTGGATGAGATCCTTCTGGTGACCATTTTCTACACACAAACCCACCTATTCACCGCAATAGCTTACTTACCACCATCAATTCTGACTCTGTTGGATGAGATCCTTCTGGTGACCATTTCTACACACAAACCCACCTATTCACCGCAATAGCTTACTTACAACCATCAATTCTGACTCTGTTGGATGAGATCCTTCTGGTGACCAT